>UESW01005052.1:202821-214731 GCA_900491605.1 Calamus simplicifolius
GCACCTCTTCATCTATGGCCTTCTGTCTGTCTGGAGCAAAGCTCCTCTTCTTTTGCCAAACAGATCGGTACTTCGGCTTGATGTTGAGTTGGTGGGTAATCACTTCCTTCGGAATGCCTGGCATGTCGGATGCCGACCAGGCGAAGATATCAACATTGGCTCGTAGGAAAGCAATGAGCTGGCTGCGAGCCTCCTCCAGAAGCAGAGCCCCTATTTGAATGGTCTGCGCCGGGTCCTCTCCCAGGGGTAAGGTCAGCAGATGCTCGGCCGGCTCTCCCTTCATCTTCGAATCTCGGGGGTCCAACGCTTCTGGTGTAGGTGTGAGCATCACCCCTTGAGGGCTAGGGGCCATGTGGCAGCACATTGGCGGTGGGTTCTGCTCCCCCTGCATCTCCTCGATCCCTTCACTGGTTGGGAATCTCACCAGGAGCCTTTTGGTGGAGATTACGGCATCCAAGAGGTTAAGTCCGGGCCTTCCGAGTATGGCATTGTAGGCGAGAGGCACCCGGACCACCAGGAAGCTCATGAAAACTGTGCTTTGATGCGGGGCCATGTCAACCGTGACAGGAAGGGTGATCTCCCCCTCGACCTTTATGAAATCTCCGGTAAACCCCATCAGGGGTGGTGACAGGCCGAAGCAGGTCGGGTGACAGGTTCATGCGAACAAAAGCATCATAATTCAAAACATCCATCGAGCTCCCATTATCAACCAGAATTTTTTTTATAGGGTGCTTAGCTATCGTCAGACACAACGACGCTATCATCATTTTTATTGACCACCCCCTCTAGGTCCCTTTTAGAAAAAGGGATTACAAAATCTAACTCTCCCCTCCCCCTTGGCCTCTTGGGTGGGCCGCCTGCCCCCCAGGAAGTCATCGTCACCGTCTTCTCGGTTGGAGCATTGTCGATCATCGGTGGCGGCGGCACTGATGGGCCGGGAGCTCCCGGGTTGTTCCTCTGAATGAACTTTTCCATGTGACCACACTGGATAAGGTCCTCTATCGCCTTCTTCAGCTGGCGACAGTCGTCGGTGTCGTGGCCGTGGTCCCGGTGGTAGCGGCAGTAGAGGCTCTTGTTGCATGGGATTTTTGGATTCATTGGAGGAGGGCACTGAAGATAGGGCTCGCCCTCGATCTCGAGCAGGATGTGCGATATCGGCGAGCAGAGGAGTGTAGGGCCCGTCTCTTGGTGCAGGAGCTCGGGATGGTTGTCTGGTCAGCGAGGAGGCTCAGGCATTCTGGGTCGAACTTCAGCAGGCTTTAGACGAGCCGACTTCTTGGTGGTGCTTTCGCTAGCCTCGCGCCGGGAGGAGTCAGCCTCGTCAACGCGGATGCGCTTCTGGGCTCGGCTCAGGAGCTTGGCGTAGGAGCCGGACGGCTTCTTGTCAAGGGAGTACGCGAAGTAGGAGGGCGGAGCCCTCGCTTTAAGGCCAAGGTGGACACCGAATCCTCGAGGTTGTAGACCTCCAGGGCTGCCTCCTTAAACCGAGCGACGTAGTCTCGTAGGGACTCGCCACTCTTCTGCTGGATGGAGAAGAGGTTGTCTGCCACCCTTGGAATCTTCCGACATGCATCAAAATGGGCCAGGAAGGCCCTCTCCAGTTGGCGGAAGGAGTCGATACTCCGCGGCGGTAGGCGGGAGTACCAAGCTCGAGTAGCTTTCTTCAAAGTGGGGGAAGGCGATGCACAGAAGTGAATCAGTTGCCCCTTGGACCTGCATGAGAACCTTGTAACTTCTAAATGGTCCAGGGGGTCCGTGGTCCCATCATACAGGTCCAGCTGAGGAAGGTGGAACCGGGTTGAGATCGGCTCCTCCATGATCCGGCGGGACAGCGGTGGCCGACTGTCGTAGTCCGCCTCTGGTGGGTTGGTGATCCGGCGGCTGAGCTCCTTCAACCTGATTGTACTCATCGAGCCGACGCTCAGCTCGGCGGCTATTCTGCCGTCGAAAGACCCCTCCCTCGAGGAATCCGAGGGGGAAGAGTGGTGGCGATGCTGACGAAGGCGCTCTGCCTCCCTCCCATGCTGCCGCTTGGGAGATGCGCTAGCGCGGCGAGAGGGTGACCGGGGCCTCTTGGAGGCTTCAAGGCGGTGAGGCTTGGGTGAAGCGCGGCGGTGGCAAGCTTCTCGGGCAGGAGACCTCCTCCGAAAAGAGTGCTGGCTGGGTTGGATGACTCCGGGCACCGACGGGAGAGGCTCCGGTTGCTGCGCAGCCACCGCCTGATGCTGTAGGCCTTGAACCACCATTGCCAAAGATTGGACTTGTGCGGCGAGGGCGGCAAGCCGGTCTTCTTGAAGCTGCTGCGGTGGTGGTGGTGCAGGAGCATCGGCTAGGAGAGCTGAGGGGCCAACCGCTAGCGGATCAGCCCCTTGACGCTGCCCCCCAGGACGATTGGTGGAGACCTCTCGCGCACGAGTCGTCACCATCGCTTGAGAGCTCAGGGAAAAAGAAGTTGTCGCTGACAGGTTCGAAGCTTTTCTCTTCTCCCCCCTTCCTGGCGCGCCAATCTGTTGACGCCGAGTCACCTTCCTTGAATGCTAGGGAAACAGAGATCCACCTCGCCAGACTCCTGCATGAAAAGTCCCCGGAGACCGGATGTTCTGATGGGGACCCTTCGACGCTCAAGTCAGTCACTCGGGAACAGACAAGAGTTAGCTAGCAGAAGAAAGCTAGAGAGTTAAGGTTCAGAATCCTTCCCTCTTCGTAAGTGCGGGCTTTTATACCTGTTTAAAGATCTCCCCCTTTCCGTGCTTCCAGAAGGTTACCGATTTCAAGATATCCCTGTCCGATAACGAATAAAAAGGAGGGGCTGACAGTGATGGGCCGTATCGTTACTATGCGCCAGAGGTGTCCTGCTTGATTTGCCACCCGCCAGTACGGCCTTACAAGTGTCGGGGGCTGCGACTGCATCAGGTGCGCGCCGTTAAGAGGTATGGCCGCTTGCAGTCGCAGGCGAGTGGTGTGTCATACGCCGTAACGGGATATGACCATACGTAGTCGCAGGCGAGTGGTGGGCTGCACGCCGTAACGGGGTATGGCCACGCACTGTTATGGATGCGTGGTGGACTATACGCCTTAATGAGGCATGGCGACGCACTGTAGCAGGTGAGTAGTGGGCCACGTAGGCGTGCCATGTGGCCGTTGCTATAAGCTCAGGGCCGAGGCTGAAGCTTGGGGCTGAAGGAGGCCGAAGCTGGTCTCGGAGGTTGAATGATGCCTCGGAGGCCGAAGCGGGCCTCGGAGGTTGAATGGTGCCTCGGAAGCCGAAGCGGGCCTCGGAGGTTGAATGGTGCCTCAGAGGCCGAAGCGGACGCCGTCATTCTCCTTTACCGTCAATTCTGACAGTACTGGATCAGCCATATCAAGTACCATACTGGTAGCGTTGGTACTATCTTTTTTTGGCACTATGACATGCCAATCTTAAACTAAGGATAATTTCTTAATTTCTCTAGTTTTGACTTTTCAATTAATTTCATTATTTGTTACCAATTGAATGCCATATGTATGACATCCTTTTTTTGGTTGCTTTAGAAAGTTCAAATGGGTTTCAAGTCAATTGATCTAGTCATTCAAGGCAAAACAAACTCTGAATTCAGTCTATACCTTTAATATCATTTAATTTCCTTCGAAGATTTTCTCATTCATTTTCTAAGAAAATTACCTTGCCCACAATGGGAGTTGTTGCCGCCAAATCACTTTTGATAAGCGTCAGGTGAGATGTGAGCCTCACAGGCCTTTAAGGGAATGGCCAAGCTGTCTCCTTCAATCGGGAACCTGCAAGAAAAAGCCCGGACCGGTGGTTTCGGCGGGGACCCTCCGACGCTCAAGTTAGTGATTTGGAGAACATGTATTTGAATTATCGAGTAGAGCTTGAGTCCCCTACCTCGAGGGCTGGAGGCTTTATATACCTGTTCGAGGGATCCCTCTTACCCTTCATTCGTAACAGTTGAATCCTTTTTGGATAGTTGTTGGTTTCCGGTCTTCGACGTGCCGCAAAGGACGGGTAGTGGGGCTAGACTTGGCCCAACCCATCGTTGGTGGCGTCAGGGGGAGGCACGTTCCTTGCACACGTCATCGGGTATATTTGTGGCGGAGTAATCCACCACTCTCGGGGAAGTGGGCCACGAAGCTTGACCGAGGATGACCGACGCCGAGGCCGATGCGGAGGCCGAGGCCGACGCCGCGGCCGATGCGGAGGCCAAAATGGGCCGCGGCTGACGCAGAGGCCGACACCAAGGCTGAGATGGGCCGCGGCAGATGCGGAGGCCGAGATGGGCCGCGGTCGACGTAGAGGCCGACGCCAAGGCTGAGACGGGCCGCGGCCGACGCGGGGGTTGAAATGGGTCGTGACCGACGCAGAGGCCGATGCCAAGGCCGAGACGGGCCGCAGCCGATGCGGGGGTTGAGATGGGCTAGAGGCCAGGATGAGCCCAATGCCAAAGGATTGGAATGCGCCAAACCGTGCGACATCGGGTTTGTGGTCCCTTCATTTTGTGGGTCATTTGGCTTGATCAGCTACATCAGATGCCCCCCCGCCCCTGAGCTGGTGTCACCGTTTAAGTGAAAGGGGCGTCGAATCATTCGCAGATGATCCCCATATCGCGTTGAACGGTGTCCGCACATGTGTCCTTGATAGGATGGCTCCTTTAAGACGGTAAGATCATGGGGCGTCATCATCTTCACATCCTAACCGTCAGATCCACCTCGAGGCTAGGAAGCCTTTAGAGATCTCCAAAATATCGGCGACCATCATTGAGTCGCCAAATCACTGGCACCGATATGCTCTCATTGGTTGGAGGTCTTGTCTACCGCGCCCGGAGCGTCGCCGCAGAGTTCTTCTCAATGAATCGTGTTCGCATGGCCGGTGCATCGGGCGGGGGCAATTTTGAAAATGTCGATGAGGTGTATATAAGAAGGGGCGTGCCCTAGCTTCAATTTCACCTACTGCCCAGAGTTTCTTCTTCTCCCAGCCTGAGTGCCTCTTCAATTTCTTCTTCTTCGTTTGCCCAGGTTAGTTCTCCATGCCTTCCCGACCGTCTTCTTCTTCTTCCTCGTCTTCCCGGTCCTCCACTAACCAGGTTCCCCCATCCCGTATGGCTACGGCCGGGGAACCTGTCAGGAGCCCTCTGGTGGTTGTAGCTCCACCTCCTAGGGTAGCCTCATCCTCTAGGGCAAGCTGGGGTTCCCCTGAGGGGACTATCTCCACCCTTACCTCCACCGACCTTGCAGCTTTTAGGGTGGCCTATAGGATACCCGAAGGGGTGCGACTGATCGCCCCAGGACCCAATGATAGGGTGACTTCTCCCCCTCGGGGGGTCGCCCTATATGAGGAGTTTTTGAAGGCCGGTCTTCGACTTTCCCTTCACCCTTTCATCATTAACCTACTAGATAGGTACAATTTGGTCCCGACCCAACTAGTTCCCAACTCGATTAGGGCCATTTGTGCCTTCTTGGTGTTGACCCGCCTTCAGGGCTTCCCGAGCAACGTCTCCCTCTTTCGCAGTCTCTATACCATCTGGGCTCAGTCCGACTGGTGGTTATTTGCCTCCCGGCCGGGTAGAGCCCTTAGGCTAGGTCTTCCGTCGTCCATAAAGGGGTGAAAATCCTGATTCTTTTTCGCCGAGGTGGACGGGGTAAAAAGGGAATGGGGCATGCCTAATACTGAGGCCAACAAGAACTTATCAGTCATGCCAAGGGACCAGGAGGCTTTCGATCTTCTCCTGGCGACTGAGCTCCCATCCTATCGAGAGCTATTGTCGGAGGACAACCTCCGACACGCCGGCATCGCTCCTGATGACGGTGAGGGCCTCTTCGAAGATGGCGTTTCAATTTTTCATTTTCTTTTTTTTTTTTTTAATGACACCGGTTCTCGTGCAGCCATGAAGATCAACATTCCAGCCGAGGCTTTCCGAAGGGCCGTGGTCAAGAAAAGGAAAGGGCAGGGTGCTGAAGCCGAGGGATCGAGGAAGAGACCTCGGTCCCAATCACCACCTGCGACCCGAACCGCCCCCAGAATTCCTACTCCATCGCCACCACCCCGTCAATCTCCTGCACCAACACCACAACAATGGCAGTCTCCTACACCACTATCGCCACGGCGATCTCCCACACCACTGCCGCCGTCGGAGCCCGTCGATTTGACCACGAGTATGCCGCCCGAGGAGTCGAGGGCCCACGTCGCCCGGCCGATCGAGCATCGACCCGTCGTCCACTGAGCCGATCCCGAGGGACGCGCCTCAGGCCAGCGGAGGGGCCCTATCGATAGGAGGCAGAAGCCATAGTCGGCTACGAGGCCCGCGCCGCCGTATCTGAGCCCACAGGGGACAAGTTGGGGCCGATCTCCTCGCGGCCTTCTCTTATGAACCACCCCCACCTCGCTGAGAAGCTACTGTCGGCGGCATCCACTTCTGCTATTCGGGAGGAGGTCAAGCGGACCAACTCCCGCACTCTCTTCAAGGATTGCCAGGCGGCCCTGCTCCGGGTAAGTGACTGTTCATATCTTGACCCTATTTACTCTTCCCATGCTTGTTCTTTGTGACTAACATCGGTCTTACTGTGCAGGTGGTAAATGTTTTCAACTATACGCAGACTCTTGCCGCCAATGGAGAGCACCAACTTAGTCGCTGCTGCCGGGAGGTTTTCGAGTACCGAGACCGAGCAACGAAAGCTGAAGATGCTCTCAAGCTGACTTTGGCTGGGGAGGCAGAGAGGCTTGAGATAGTTCGGTCTCAGGCGCGAGCCGAGTCGGTGGCGGCGCAGCAACAGATGCGCAAGGCCCTTGAGCACGCCCTTGCGCCGAGGGGAAGCTGATGGCCGCTGAGGCGGAATTGGCCGACGTCAAGGCCCATCTCGAGACAGCGAAGTCCGAGCTGAAATCTGCCGAGGAGAAGACCGAAATCGCCGAGGAGGTGGCCCGCCTGGCTGACATCAAAATTGCCAAGGCGACGGAGGTGGTGAAAGCCGCCGACAGGAGATCGACTGAGGCCGAAGCGGCGGCTCGGGCCGCAGAGGAGAAGGCGGCCGATGCCGCAGTGAAAGCCATGGAGAGCTACCGAAGCTCTCAGGTCTTCGTCGAGGAGGTAGCTGAAGCTGGGGCCGGTGCCTACCTCCATGGTTTTTATGACTGCCGAGACAAGGCAGTAAGGGTCTTTGGTACTGAAGGCCTTAAAGACTTGAACCCGACGAAGACCTTGAGGTCGGGGAGATCAACCATGGCTCCATTCCGGCCAATGACGCTGCCCCCCCCACCTGATGCTGCTTTGGCCGAGAATTGAAGATCCGCCTGCGGCATCGGTTCTTTCTTTGTTTTTTCCTGTTTAACAATGTACTCAAGTCCGACTATGGTCGGCGTTTTGTAAGAGCTTTGGTAGTTAATGAAAAGAAAGTATCCTTTGAAATTTGTGTTGGAGCTATGAATTCTTTCTTTTTCTTTTGTTCGATGTTATCGATACTTAGCTTCTCAAGTTGCTTGACCACCGCAATCTTCGGTGCCCGTAGGAGTGCAGAGTCACACTAACCCGACCGAAACGGGGTCCCTTATAGTTTAGCTAGAGACGTTTTAGGATCAATATGCGCTGATTCCTGACCGCCGGCATCGGGTTGCTGACGAGTCGTAAGTATCGAGCGGGCCCCGAATAGTCTTGTGACCCCGAGCCTTCGGCACTATTTTATTAAGGGGCTTTATAATGTTGCTTCGCTGACATGTATTATGTGCCATTCCACCGAAGGGCATTTAATGCGGTCTTGTGGGAGTGACCCGATATCGTGCCAGGGAGCTTCTTAACCCTGAAGGGCGATCTAAGGGTCTTCTTAATCCTTTCAACCCCGAAGGGTGACCTGAGGGTGCTGTGACCAGGCTCAGGGTCCTTTCAACCCCGAAGGGTGATCTGAGGGTGCTGTGACCAGGTTCAGGCTCTAACGTTGTAGTTTGGCTTTAGCATCGACACTAAAGTTGGGCTCCGTGCCGACGCGGAAGTAGGTCTTCGGCGCGACGCAGGAGTCGGGCTTTGGTGCCGACGGAAGTCAAGCTTTGGCCACATTGTCATGGAACAGAGAGGCAATGCGAAGTAATGCATAAAAGGGCACTTTTACTTCAAGAAGATTGAAAGATGAGGTATTCGAACCTACGAACATCCAGTTGAGTACATCGTTGATAGTACCGGCGAAGGTTGTCGGAATTCCAAGTTCGAGGGAGCGATCTCCCGTTGAGCTCCTCGATTCGATAAGCTCCTCGTTGAAGGGCCTCCACGACCCGATAGGGTCCCTCCCAGTTGGGTGATAACTTTCCTTCCTCCGTTGGCTCGAGTCCTCGACCTTCCGGAGGACCAAGTCTTGGGTCGAAACACCTGGGGTCTAACGCGGGCGTTGTAATACCTTCCCGCTTTCTGACGATAAAGCGGCCATCCTGATCCGCGCTAGATCACGCGTCTCCTCGATGAGGTCCAAGTTGGCCCTCAACTGGGCTGAGTTGTCCTCCTCACTGTAGGCTTCCATCCTAGGGCTGGGGACTCCGATTTCGACTAGAATGATGGCCTCGGACCCAAAGACAAGACTGAATGGGGTTTCACCGGTTGGAGTTCTCGGAGTCGTATGGTATGCCCATAGGACATGGGGAAGTTCTTTCACCCATCTTCCTTTAAAGTCATCGAGCCGTGTTCGAAGTCCCTGAAGGATAGTACGATTGGTTACCTCTGCCGCCCCATTGGTCTGTGGGTGACCGACAGAGGTGAATCTTTAATTGATCCCTAACTCAATACAAAATTCTCTAAAGGGGGCATTATCGAACTGTCGGCCGTTGTCTGTAATGAGAGTGTTGGGGAGTCCAAAACGGCAAATTATAGACTTCCAGAAGAAGGTTCTCACTCTTGCTTCGGTTATTTTGGCTAGAGCTTCAGCCTTTACCCATTTGGTGAAATGGTCGATAGCGACCAGCAAAAACCATTGTTGACCAGAGGCAGAGGGAAATGGTCCCAAGATGTCCATCCCCCACTGGGCGAAGGGCCACGGAGCAGAGATGGGACTCAGATGAGAAGTGGGCTGCCGCTGGACGTTGGTGTGCCGTTGACAACTGTCACACTTCCGTACTAAGCTGGCCGCATCCTCCCGCATGGTGAGCCAATAGTAGCCTTAATGGAGGGATTTATATGCCAGCGCTCTGCCCCCTAGATGGTTCCCACATGCACCTTCGTGAATCTCGCGAGGATGTAGTCGGCCTCGGCGGGACCGACACACTTAAGGAGGGGATACGAGAAGGACCGCCGGTATAGGCCCATCCATTATTAGAAATTTGGAGGCTCGCCATTTGAGGAGCTTGGCCTTGGCGGGGTCTTCAGGAAGAATACCGTCGGCAAGATATCGAACATAGGCGTCCATCAGGTCGGCTCTTGGCCGATGGGCAGTGCTTCCTCCTTGGACTCGATGCTCGGGTCTTCCAAATATTCCACATACATCCTTCCCAGGGATTCATCTACCGTCGTAGCCAGCTGGACAGCGCGTCAGCCCTAACGTTCTCCTCCGGGGAATATAACTGATACTGAAATGAGCAAAGAGGGAGGACTATGATTGGACCTCACTCAAGTATCGGGACATGATGGGGTCCCGAGCTTCATACTCCCCAGTGATTTGTCCCGAGATGAGTTGGGAGTCGGTGTATGCTCTGAGATGCTCTACTTTAAGTTCCTTGGCAAGCCTCATCTCGGCCAACAAGGCTTCGTACTCTGCTTGATTGTTTGTGGCAGGGAAGAAAAAGCGGAGAGCGTACTCAATTGTTACACCGTTGGGGCTGGCAAGAATGAGTCCTGTGCGCTCCCTTGGGAGTTTGAGGCCCCGTCCATGTGAAGAATCCAATCCCTCCTTGGATTAGTGGTCGGCACCTCCAGGGACTTCGTCAGGGCTTCCCTGGCCTGCTCGTCGGCCCAAGTGCATTCAACCAGGAAATCCGCCAAGACCTGGACTTCATAGCCGACCTTGGTTTGAAGGTCAGGTCGAATTCTTCCAACTTGAGTGCCCACTTTGTCAGCCGACGGAGGTGTCAGGGCGAGATAAAATCGTTCTCAGGGGCTGGTCCGTCAGCACCACGATTGAGTGGGCTTGGAAGTAAGGCCTGAGACGCTGAGCCGACACTATTAGAGCGAAAATAATTTTTTCGGTTTTGGAGTACTTGGTCGTCATGGAGCACTTTACTGGTGTAATACACCGGCTTCTGCGCTCCTTCAGGGTCTATTCGACGAGGACGAAACTGACTGCCTCCTGAGAAGCGGCCAGGTACAAAAAGAGATCCTCCCCCTCCACAGGTTTCGACAATAGTGGTGGAGTTGATAAGAAATTCTTCAATTCCTCGAAGGCCCTTTGGCAGTCAGCCGTCCACTCGAAGGCGTTGACTTTTTGCAGGGCCTTGAAGAAGGGAAGGCATATCTCAGCCGATCTGGATAGGAAACGACTCAGAGCTGCCAGCCTTCCGGTCAGATGCTGGATTTCCATTTTATTCACCGGCGGCCTCATGTCCAGGATAGCTTGAATTTTATACGAGTTCGCCTCTATCCCTCGTTGCATCACCATGAATCCCAGGAACTTGCCCGCTGCGACTCCGAAGGTACACTTCCGGGGGTTCAGCCTCATCTGAAACCGACAAAGATTACTGAAGGTCTCCATCAAGTCAGATATGTGGTCGTCGACTCGGACGCTCTTGGTCAGCATGTCGTCTATGTACACTTCCATATTGCGCCGATCTGACTTTCAAAGACTTTATTCATCAGCCTCTTATAGGTAGCCCCAACATTTTTCAATCCGAAGGGCATGACCTTATAGCAGTAAATTCCTTTCTCGGTCACAAATGATGTAGCCTCTTCATCTGATGGCTCCATTCTGATCTGATTGTACCCCGAGAAGGCATCCATGAAACTGAGGGTCTCGTGGCCGGAGGTGGCATCCAGGTCGATCTTGGGAAGAGGGAAGCTGTCCTTGGGGCAGACCTTGTTGAGGTCGGTGAAGTCGATGCACATCCTCCAGCTTCCATTGGACCTCCCGAATGTGTCCGGCGGCGATCAGTTTGTGGACCTCCTATCGACGGCTTTCTGTCGCTCGGGGCAAAGCTTCTCTTCTTTTGCCGGACCGCCCTACAGTTGGATTTAATGTTAAGTTTGTGAGTGATTACCTCCACCGGTATACCTGGCATGTCGGTCGGCGACCATGCGAAGATATCGGAGTTGGCTCGGAGGAAACCGAGGAGTCGGTTTCTGTCTCCTCAGGAAGAAAAGCTCCGATTTGGACGGTTCTCGTCAGATCCTCTCCTAGGGGGAAAGTCAATAGATGCCTCGCCGGTTCTCCCCTCTTCTCGGCTTCTCTCGGGTCTGTCACCTCAGGAGTCGAAAGGTCTGCCGACTGAGGACTAGGGCCGTGTGGTAGCAGAGGGGCATCGGGCTCCTTTCCCCTCGCATCTCCCCAATCCCATGACGGGTAGGAAATCACACAAGTAACCTCTTCGTCGAAATAACATCCAACAGATTCAGGCCCGGCCTCCCGAGAATGGCGTTGTATGCTAGAGGAACTCTTACCACCAGGAACTTCATAAAGATTGTGCTCTGGCGGGGTGAAGTCCCGGCCATGACGGGAAGGGTAATCTCTCTCTCAACTTTTACCGAGTCTCTGGTGAAGCCCACGAGAGGCGTCGTCACTGGCCGAAGGGAGTCCAAAAGCAAGTTCATACAAACAAATGCATCATACGTCAAAATGTCAACTGAGCTTTCACTATCAACTAATATTCTTTTTACATAATGTTTAGCAATCGTCATGGACACGACGACGCTTTCATCGTTTGGGTTATTTATCCCCTCTAAGTCCTTTTCGAAAAAAGGGATTACAGGACTATCTCTCTCACCCCTCCGAGGTCTTTTTGAAGTTCCACCCGCTCCC
>UESW01005052.1:222745-254808 GCA_900491605.1 Calamus simplicifolius
AACCTAACACAAGCTAATCTTAGCTTGCCCGAGGTCAACTACCTCAACTAATTCAATCCCCCTGATTAAATTAGAAAACAAACAACTCAAATATATGTTAACAACAATTAAAAGCTCCTCAAATGAGCAAATACACAATATAAGTAAAATGAGAATAGAAAAATCTGATTTGAAGCTATTTGAAGTTGAGCTTTTCTTCTTTTTCTCTTCTCTTCTGAATAAACTATCAAAGCTTGAACTCAGATTCTTGAAAAAGGCTCGGTAAAGAGAAGGTCGAAGATTTAGAACTCTTGCTTTTCTTCTTCAAATCAATGGAAATCCTTCGGATTTGATCTTGGAAGGCTTTTGGATTTCTTTTCTATCTCTTTTCAACAGTTAGGCTTTGACACAGAGATTTTCCTCTTTGAAATTTCTTGATTTCTCTCTTTTTCTTCTCTTCTCTGTTTTGAACGATCGGAACCCCTTTTTATAATCTCTCTTAATCCATTATTTGATAAAAAATAGCCATTGAAATGTACTTGGATTAGTTCCTCACGCAAAGAAATAGAGCCGTTGAAGAGTAGGTGAAGAAATATGACCGTTGGAGCTGATTCTGACAGATTTAAAAATTGACTATAACAGGTTGGAGTCAGCTCCAACTTTTCAAGGTGTCGGCTCTAAGTTGGGTTTCCAAAAATAGTAATAAAAAGTCCATCATGGAGTCGGCTCTAAGATTCTGTGGTGTCAACACATCGCGAGCTGGAGTCGGCTCTAATTTTTTGGGTGTCGGCTCTAACTGTATTCCAAAAAATATAGTCTATGTTCTCAGGTTAGAGTCGGCTCTAATTTTGCAGGTGTCGACTCTAAATTCTAAAGAAAAAAAATAGTTATCTATATCTCATGTTAGAGTCGGCTCTAACTTTTCAGGTGTCGGCTCTAAACCGTGCCGAAAGTTTCAAATTATTTCGATACGCTTTGGAGTCGGCTCTAATGACTGTGGGTGTTGGCTCTAAGTTCTGAACTTTGACATATACCATTCAAAACTGATTCAAGCCTATTTTTATATAACTTTTGAATATTTAACCTTTCTAAATTCCTAAAACACTTATCGATTTTATTAGTAACATAAGGAATATACTCATGGCTTTTGTTAATCATCAAAATCAATAAGTTGGTCAACAATCTCCCCCTTTTTGATGATGATAAAAATATTGAGTATATGTATAATCAATTAATGCATAATTATCAAAATAAGTAAATTATCATAGTTAAGCTCTCCCTAAATGAGGTAGCTCCCCCTATGTGTATACAATTAATAATTATTTTAAGTTCCTTTAAGTTTCATGCATATACATATGCTCTTTCTCCTTATGCATATTTTAATTCCATTTAATATTAATTCCATTTAACATAGCTCCATGCATATATAAGTTCCATGCATATACATACACTCTTTCTCCCCCTTTTTTGTTATCAACAAAAAGGTTAAGAAGAGGGTAGACATTCAAATATCAAAATTCAAAATCAATGCTTAAATCAAAATTCAAGTATCAAGATTGACTTCATATAACATTCATTGAGTACAAAATGTCAAAATAGTCACTACAAATTACATCATTTCATCAAAATGCATCATTACATCAAAATACATCATTATATCAAAATACATCATTTGTCCTAGTTACAAACTAAAATTCTAAAGAAAGCTTGAATTTGAGTGGATTGGATAAGTGTTGAATTGGCTTGGCTTGGAAATGAATCATCTCAAAATCCTCTTAAGTTCTTCTAAGATCTGCCCCATTCCTTTTTCTTTAATCTTCATAAAGTCATTCAACATTTTCTCAACTAATGCAGCAGCAATTGTAACCTTTTCTTGAAGTTTAGCATTACATTTAGAATAAATGTCTGAGTCACCTCCTATGTCCTTGATTTTATCAAATATCAGCTTTAGGTCTGTCTTCAAGGTAACTGAGGATGCACTAAGTGATGACTCAATCACACTAACTTTATCTTCCAAAGAATAGAACAACTGCCTTATCCCCAAAAGTTGATTTTCTACTTCATTCTTAATTTTGACTTCATGATATGCAAATAGGGCTTTAAGCTGTTCTATCTGTCTCTCAAAAAATTCAGAGGATACTCGAGCAAAGGTTGTAGGGGTTGGTGCTGGTGCTGCTGGGGGTGCTGAACTGCTAGGTCCTAGTGAAGAGTGCCTCACAGACGGTCCTACCTCTGAGAGACCAGGGACTGCAGTCTCAACATTAGCTGCCCTTTCATCCACATTCCCTTTTCTCTCCCAATGCCCATTAACTTTCATGAATCCCATACGATGTAGAGTAGCACTGTTGTAGTAGTCCATATGTCTTAGATTCTTCATAGGCTCATTATCCAGAATGTTCACACCTTGACTTTGAAATGCCATAGTTAATATCATTCCATAAGGCAATGTTGATCTTTTCTTGCTACTTGCCTCATCCATGTAACCAATCATCATACCAGCTAAGTTTATGGGCTGACCAGTAACAACACAATCCATGACAACAATATCTCTTTCATACATATTTGAATCTTCTAGTTTTAGGAAATAGAATCCTACTACAAATATTATGTAAAAGCCTCAGTTCCAAGGGTAATTGGTTTGCCCTAACTTCTTCAAAATTTGTCATATCTCTACCAAGAATCCTAGACAAAGCTTCACCTCTCTCAGTGCGAGAGTTACCTATCAAACCAACAACCAGAATTTTTAATAAATTTCCCAATATTTTTGAAGTCAAGTGAATTCTTGTTCCTCTAACATGACTGACTATTCCTTCATCTTCTCTTGTCAAATTATGATAAAAATATTTCACTAGAGATAGGTAGGGACATCCAAAGAATATACCTTTTCCCAACCCATTTCCTTGAGTTGCATCCCTAATGTGAAACCTTCCGCTTCAAAGAAACTAAAATCAGCATTCCTTCCCATAGTAATGACCTTCCCGGCTAGGAGATCGATCCGGGGAGAAGGTGGACTAGGAATCGCGCTTGGAGTTGAGGATGACGAGGTGGAAGTCGAGCTAGGTGATGGTTGTCTTGCCGGATGCCTTGCCGTTCTCCTTTCCGTCATCATTGTCACTCCAAAGGCTGATGCATGGCATTTGGGTGCCATTTGATGATAGGAGAGGATGAATTTGAGGGATTCTAGGTTTTGGGATGAGTGGAGAAGGTTTTGGAAAGGATTTGAGTCGAATAGAAATGAAGAGGTGTCCAAGACAGTTTCAGTGAAAAAAAAAGAGAGTTTCAAAGAATCTGAAACTTATCAAAAAATCATCAAATTTTGAACAAATCTTCCTTAGAATGTGGTGAATAAAGAGGTTCAAATATCCAGATAATTTTTTCTTAGAATCACAACAAAGTTTTCAAGAAAATGATTGATTTCTAGATAGTTATTCCTAGGAGATTTAAAATCATTCCAATGGATCACAGACTCCTAATTCTCCTCTAAGATAACAAAATATCTCTTCACTTAAGGGTTTTGTAAATATGTTAGCTAATTGTTCATCAGTACATACATAATCAAGACAAACACCATTATTAGCTATATTTTCTCTAATGAAATGGTGTCTTATTTCAATGTGTTTAGTTCTTGAGTGTTGAATATGATTTTTAGTCAAATTTATTGCACTAGTGTTATCACATCTAATTGGAGTTTTATCAAGTTTTATACCATAATCTTCAAGTTGTCGCTTAATCCAAAGAATTTGAGCACAGCAACTTCCAGCTGCAACATATTCAGCTTTAGCAGTTGATAATGCAACTGAATTTTGCTTTTTGCTAAACCAAAAGATTAAGTTACTACCTAAAAATTGGCATGCACCACTTGTACTTTTTCTATCTAATTTACAACCAGCAAAATCTGAATCAGAATATACAATTAAATTTAATGTTGAATCTTTAGAATACCATAATCCTACATTTTTAGTTCCATTTAAATATCCGAGAATTCTTTTTACAATAATTAAGTGAGATTCTTTAGGTTCGAACTGATATCTAGCACATAAGCATACAGCAAATATAATATCAGGTCTACTGGCTGTTAAGTAAAGTAGAGAACCAATCATACCTCTATAATATTTTTGATCTATTTGCTTACCATCTTCATCTTTATCGAGTTTGCTTGAAGGACTCATAGGTATTCCAAGAGGTTTAACTGATTCCATACCAAACTTCTTAAGAATTTCTTTAGTGTACTTTGTTTGGTTGATGAAAATTCCCTCTCTTTCTTGTTTGATTTGAAGTCCAAGAAAGAAGTTAAATTCTCCCATCATGCTCATCTTAAATTCACCCTGCATTAACTTTGCAAAATCTTGACAAAGAAGATTGTTGTAGCTCCGAATACTATATCATCTACATAGATTTGTACTACCAATAAGTCTTTATCTTTTCTTTTTAAAAATAGGGTTTTATCAACATTTCCTTTAGAAAAATTATTTTCAATTAGAAATTTACTTAGTCTATCATACCAAGCTTTAAGTGATTGTTTTAAGCCATAAAGTGCTTTGTGTAGTTTAAAAACATGATTTGGAAATTCATGATCTTCAAAACCAGATGGTTGTTCAACAAAAAATTTTATTTATAAATCCATTTAAAAATGTACTTTTCACATCCATTTAAAATAAATTAATGTTCATATGACATGCAAATGTAAGTAACAATCTAATGGCCTCTAATCTAGCAACAGGTGCAAAAGTTTCATCAAAATCAATTCCTTCCTTCTGATTATATCCTTTTACAACTAATCTAGCTTTATTTCTAATAACAATGCCATTTTCATCTAATTTATTTCTAAATACCCATTTAGATCCTATAACAGGATGACCTTTAGGTCTATCAACTAGAGTCTATACTTTATTCCTAACAAATTGATTTAATTCCTCTTGCATAGCTAACATTCAATTACTATCTTTTTCAGCTTCCTCAATAGTCTTGGATTCTATATGAGATACAAATGCAAGATGATTATTGATATTTCTCATTGATGATCTAATTCTTACACCTTGAGATGGATCACCTATGATTAAGTACTTTGGATGACCATAAGCATATCTCCAATCTCTAGGTAGATCTACATCATTACGAGTAGTATCAATACCATCATCCTTAGGTGAGTCATCATCCTTAGCTTCTGGTTCATGATCTGAAGATACATCAACATTCAATTTTTCAAGATCTCTTTTAAGCAAATTCGTATCTTCCTCATCATCTATCTTTTCCAAACTTGATGCTAAAGATTCATCAAATACTACACTCTCCTATAATTAGATACTTCTTATTAAATACTCTATAAGCTTTGCTAGAACTGGAATATCTTAACAATATACCTTCATTTGATTTTGCGTCAAACTTTTTAAGATTATATTTACCATTATTATGAATGAAACATCGACAATCAAATGCATGAAAATAACTAATGTTGGGTTTCCTATTATGCCATAGTTTATAGGGAGTTTTCTTAAGGATTGGTCTAATTAAGGCTCTATTTAGGATGTAACATGCTGTGTTTATAGCTTCCGCCCAGAAATACTTTGGGAGTTGGCTTTCACATAGCATGGTACGGGCCATGTCTTATAGAGTTCTATTTTTTCTTTCTACAACTCCATTCTGTTGAGGTGTTCTAAGTGCTGAGAAGTTATGATGAATCCATTTTTAATGCAAAAATTTTTAAATAAATGATTTTCAAATCCAGTTTCATGATCACTTTTAAAAGACACTATGGTGGTATTTTTCTCATTTGTGACTTTCTTGAAGAATTTCAGAAATATAGAGAAAGTCCCATCTTTGTGAGCTAAAAATAATACCCAAGTGAATCTAGAGTAATCATCTACTATCACAAGATCATATTTCTTTCCTCCTATACTAGTGGTTCTAGTAGGTCCAAAAAGGTCCATATGTAGTAGCTCGAGTGGCCTAGTGGTGGAAACAATATTTTTAGATTTGAAAGAATTGCTAGTTTGTTTTCCAAATTGATATGCATCACAAATTCTATTATTTTCAAAATCTAATTTAGGAAGTCCTTTAACTAAATCCATTCTAAGCAATTTTGAAATTAAGTGTGTGCTTGCATGACCTAGTCTACGATGCCATAGCCATCCAATCTCATTTACCTTAGCATTATCAGCAATTAGGCAATGGTTACTAGTAGACAAATTGTCCAAATCAATTAATTATATATTATCATTTATATTTTTAATAAATATAATGCTATTGTCAATAGAATTTGATACAGTGCAGATAGAAGCTTCAAAGGAAACTTTGAAACCTTTATCACAAAGTTGGCTAATGCTAATTAAATTATGCTTTAATCCATCTACATATAAAACATTTTCAAAAAAAGTGAATGAAGTGATTTGAATTTTACCAAAGCCCATGATTTGGCCTTTGCCATTATCTCCAAAAGTTATAACTCCTATTTTTGCTTCAAAGGTGATGAATTGCTGCTTATCATCCATCATGTGTCTTGAGCAGACGCTATCAAGATATCATTTTCTTTTTGATCATTTGACCGCAAGACACTCCTGCAAGACAATCAAATCTTTTGTCTAGGTACCCAAGCCTTCTTGGGTATTTCATGGTTAATAGCAATAAACACCGTTCCTTTTGGAATCCATATTTTCTTACCTTTATGATTTAAATTCTTATGAGACATTTTGTAATTATATTCATAAGATTTATGTCCCTTTTTGCTACAATGGTAACATAAAATATTATTTTTGATGAAAAAATTATTGACATATTTTTGTTTCATATGTGGTCTATATCCTAAACCAGCTTTGTCAAAAATAGCTTTTTAATTGTTCAAAAGTAGATTAAGCTTTTCTGAGCTATTTGTAAATCTATCAACAATATTCCTATATTTTTCAATTTCTTTCTTCAAATTAAGATTTTCAGTAGAAATTGATTCTTTTTTCCTTTAGTGTGTCTTCCTTTTCAGATTTTAAATTTTTAATTTCAAGAACTAGTTCATTTTTCTTTTTGAGAAGATCTAAGTTTTTAGTTTTCAAAGTTTTGTTTTTGGTTCTCAAAATCTTGAAATCACTAACTAATTCATTAAAAGTATCATATAATTCATCAAAAGTAAAATCATCATTGGGGGTTTCAGAATTTACCTCACTTTCATCATTTTCCATGAAGCATGTTGAGGGGTAAAAACGCTATGCATCAATAATCATGTTCATGGCTAAGGCTAGCCTTGATTCCTACCCGCTGTATGACACCCGCTAGAGATAAGTCAACCTCGGTAGGTCAGAGCGCCCTAGCCCCCACCGAGCCAAGGGTTCCCAAGGCGCGGCCCCTCGAGCCGAGCTATCGTCTCTCGGCCCCTCGAGCCGGGCTATCGTCTCTCGGCCCCTTCGGCCAAGCTATCATCTATCATCTCTCGGCCCCTCAAGCCGGGTTATCGTCTTTCGGCCCCTTCGATCGAGCTATCGTCTCTCGGCCCCTTCGGCCGAGCTATCGTCTACCGTCTCTCGGCCCATCGAGCCGAGCTATCGTCTCTCGGCCTCTTGAGCCGAGTTATCGTCTATCATCTCTCGGCCCCTTGAGCCGAGCTATCATCTCTTGGCCCCTTCGGTCGAGCTATCATTTACCGTCTCTCGGCCCCTCGAGCCGAGCTATCGTCTCTCGGCCCCTCGAGCCAAGCTATCATCTCTTGGCCCTAACCGAGCCATCCCATCACCCGGCCTTTCTAGCCGATCTCTTCTATCACTCGGCCTAGCCCGAGCGATACCTACACATCTGCGGAATTCGGCACGGGAAAGCTTAAAATAGTAAGATTCTAAACAGAAATCATATCTGAAAGTGGCCTAGAGCCCTGGAGCCTATGCCCCCACCAAATCTCGAGATGTCAATAAGCTCTCCCAGCCGTCGATCCTCTAACTAACCAGATACGAATCTTACCGATCTCCTAACAAACTGGATTCAGATCTCAACGGCCTTTGGACCCACGATGCTCCCAAGCAACCAGGTGATCCTCTATAAACATCACGACCTTAGATCCCCTCATGTACACCATCTCTCATGCGCACACTCGCCCACTGATTCTCTCTCCCCCTCTCTCTGCCTTTGCTTCCGCCATTACCGCTCTGCTCAAAGCCCTGAGAGAGACTCTTCAGCGAGAGCCTTCTCCTCATTTTTGTTGACTGTCGATCTCCACTAACTTAAGCGTCGGAGGGTCTTCCACAGAGGGCCACCCTAACGCCTCTCGCGTGAGGACTGTTTTGCAGGTCCGCCCAGGAGGAAGCCCATCTCGAAGCCCGAACAAACCTGAGTCGGAGGACAAGATTTCAGCAACAACAAAGCATATGTTGGCAACCTCTTTTTGATCCTCTTCAGATGAAGATTCCTTGCTGTCGCTCTAAGTTGCAACATAAGCTTTCTTCTTCTTTTTGTATCCCTTCTTAAGTTGAGGACATTCAGATCTAAAATGTCCTAGTTTCTTGCATTCAGAACATATCAAGGTATTATTTTCCTTATCCCTATCCTTTTCTTTTTCTCCTTCCATTTTAATACCAGGTTTTCTCTTATAGAAGGGTTTCCTTCTTTGCATAAATTTTCTGAATTTCTTTGCAAGGAGAGCAGTCTCATTGTCTTCTTCATCTTCTTCGCTGCTGCTCTTTTCATTTTTGCAGCTTTGAGTGCAACTGTCCTTTTCTTTTTCACATCTTCTTCTTGATGTTGCTTCATTGTAAGCTCATAGGTCATAAGAGATCCAAGTAGCTCCTCCAAAGGTAGAATATTCAGATCTTTGGCTTCTTGGATAGCTGTCACTTTGGCTTCCCATGTTCTTGGAAGAGACATAAGAATTTTTCGCACTAATTCAGAGTTAGTATAGGTCTTACCAAGACTTTTCAATTCATTTACTATATCAGTAAATCTAGTATACATGCATGTAATTGATTCATTTTGATCCATGCTGAAAAGTTCATATTTGTGTACCAAAATGTTAATTTTTGATTCTTTAACTTGGTTGGTACCCTCATGAGTAACTTCCAACCTATCCCATATTTCTTTGGCTGAGATGCAAGTGGATATTCTATTGAATTCATTTGCATCCAAAGAACAGTATAGGACATTCATGGCCTTGGCATTGAGCTGAGCCATTTTTCTATCATTTTCATTTCAATCCCTTTCGGGCTTAGGAACAATGGATCCGTCTACTATGTGTATGGGAGTGCTAGGACCATTGATAATGACACTCCATAATTCATAGTCTAAAGCTTGAATGAAAATCCCATTCTAGCTTTTCAATATGAATAGTTTGTGCCACTAAACAAAGGTGGTCAGTTTGTGGATTGACCTTCAGAAAAAAAAGATCCAGCTTGAGCTGCCATTTGGATCTTTAGCTCTTGATTGTTAGATCAAGCCAAAATGAGCACAAGCTCTGATATTAATTGTTGGCCCAGATGGCAACCCAAGAGGGGGGGTGAATTGGGTTCTTTAAAATTTTAAATTAAAACTAATTCTTCAAGAAGAATGTGCACAAGTGAAGTGATGCTATGAATGCTGAGCACAATATAAAAGGAGAGAGAGAGAAAGATAAGTACGACAAACACACAAGGTTTATAGTGGTTTGGTGTTAGCTACACCTACATCTACTCCCAAGCAACTCTTGGGTCCACACTATAATCACCCTGATTATAGCTGAGTTGTTTTGCAAGATCACAACTCGAACTTGTTGTTTTATAATAGGGTCACAATGAATCCAACCGATTTTCACAGGTTCACCAGCACAAAACCTAACACAAGCTAATCTTAGCTTGCCCGAGGTCAACTACCTCAACTAATTCAATCTCCCTGATTGAATTAGAAAACAAACAACTCAAATATATGTTTACAGCAATTAAAAGCTCCTCAAATGAGAAAATATGCAATATAAGTAAAATGAGAATAGAAAAGCCTGATTTGAAGCTATTTGAAGTTGAGCTTTTCTTCTTTTCTCTTCTCTTCTGAATGAACTATCAAAGCTTGAACTCAAATTCTTGAAAATGGCTCGGTGAAGAGAAGGTTGAAGATTTAGGACACTTGCTTTTCTTCTTCAAATCGATGGAAATCCTTTGGATTTGATCTTGGAAGGCTTTTGGATTTCTCTTCTATCTCTTTTCAACAGTTAGGCTTTGACACAAAGATTTTCCTCTTTGAAATTTCTTGATTTCTCTCTTTTTCTTCTCTTTTCTGTTTTGAATGGTCGGAACCCCTTTTTATAATCTCTCTTAATCCATGATTTGGTGAAAAATAGTCGTTGAAATGTACTTGGATTAGTTCCTCACGCAAAGAAATAGAGTCGTTGAAGAGTAGGTGAAGAAATATGACCGTTGGAGCTGATTCTGACAGATTTGAAAATCAACTCTGACAGGTTGGAGTCGGCTCCAACTTTTAAAGGTGTCGGCTCTAAGTCGGGTTTTCAAAAATAGTAAAAAGTCCGTCATGGAGTCGGCTCTGAGATTCTGTGGTGTCGACACATCGCGGGCTGGAGTCGGCTCTAATTTCTTGGGTGTCGGCTCTAACTATATTCCAAAAAATGTAGTCTATGTTCTCATGTTAGAGTCGGCTCTAATTCTACAGGTGTCAACTCTAAATTCTAAAGCAGAAAATAGTTCTCTGTATCTCAGGTTAGAGTCGGCTCTAACTTTTCAGGTGTCGACTCTAAACTATGCCGAAAGTTTCAAACTGTTCCGATACACTCTGGAGTCGGCTCTAATGACTGTGGGTATCGGCTCTAAGTTCTGAACTTTGACATATACCATTAATAACTGATTCAAGCCTATTTTTATATAACTTTTGAATATTTAACCTTTCTAAATTCCTGAAATACTTATCAATTTCATTAGTAACATAAGGAATATACTCATGGCTTTTGTTAATCATCAAAATCAATAAGTGAGTCAACAAGGTGTGTCCCGGAATTAGAGGGTAGTCAGAATCCGGCTTGAGAACTTCTCTTCGAAAAGATGAGACACTATGGAGGTATGCCAGGAATGACAGTCCTGAGTTATCAATTTGCTGACTCGCATTCTGCTATGAATATTTATACTAACAAATGTAGGCCAATGGGATAAGGATAGACCTGCAATCCATGTGTCCTGAAGTATATTCACTGAGGAGCCATCATCAATCATCCACGAGATGTCATCCATGATCGCTGGGACATGTCAACAGATCTCCTTTCAAAAGAAAGAGCATCCACGGAAAGACTGAAGATCCCTATTTGGATTTCAGTCCTCATATCTAGCACGCAGAAAGGAACTCCACATACAATGCGGATCAAGCAAGTAACATGTAGCATGTCTGGAAATCAATGCCTTCCTCCTGACAATCAGAGATTGAACCTCGAGCCTCCTTTCAATGATTGGCAAACAAATAGTATCCCATGCCAGCAAATGAAGACCATGGCCATTTTGCGTAGATGCCTAGAGAAAATCCCGAAAGCTCCTTTCAATCTTCCTTAGGCATGTAGTCAGAATAACAACATTGGATAAGATATGAAAGCGGGAGCGAGGTGAGGACGGACCACAGAAGGATAATCCTACCATCATAGATAATCCAATGACCTGCAATCTACCAAGACAGTCACATATCCATCGCTCCAAATCACTGTAGTCACTCCTTTGTGGCTGTCTTCATGTAATAGGAATCCCCAGATAGGATAGACGATCATCCTGTGCCCCAATACCCAAAGTCTGAGTGATAACAACTCGAGACCTAAGAGTAGTCTTAGGGCTAAAGGAAACCATAGATTTCTGCAGATTGACCTTCTGTTCAGAAGCTTGATAGTAAGACTGAATGATGGAAGCAAAGGTTGCAGCATTTTGGATCGATGCATGGCCCAACAATATACAGTCAATCATCAACAAACAAGAGATGGGTGAGTGGAGGAGCTTGTGGTCCAGCAAGACGAGAGTCCTGCACTGTTAAAGAGAAAGCACATGACATATCAACAGCAGAAAGGATGAACAAAAAAGGAAATAAGGACATCTCTGATGCAGCCCTTGTGATGTGGTAAGAAATGATTGTGAGCATTGTGGGTTACAAACCTACTTGCCTTTGGTAGCGAGGTTGCAAGCCAACAGAGAACAAACTAGTAATGTAAATATAAATGGTCATAATATATTGGTGTAACTAAACATAAAATATTTAAAATTAACAGGAGCACAAAGATTTAATTAACAAAGGATGCTCGAGCCAAGGCTACCATGCATACATGAAATCATTTGTGGGTAATTTTTAATGTTATCCAGAGATAAATCCATTGATTAGGGAAATACAAGAGGACTGATCTTGGCACAAATTAAGACAAGATTGACATGTTGTGATTAGTATTTAAAATATGAGAATAATCTTTACGTAGGCCAAGATATATAAAGCCATTTGGTTTTGATTTCCGACAAGAAGAGATTAAAAAAACATTGCAGGGAACAACTCAGGGAAATATACCGCACGGTCAAAATCTTGGTTGACCAGTGAACCTCCGCCAAGGATTAGTCCCATTTGACCGTCTCAAAACATCGTCAGAAATATTAATTTAAGCTCAAACCGGTCAAAGACGCTGCAGCCATTGGCCGCTGACCCGATCACCATTTGAAGCGTAGGAAATTACGTACATTTTTAAATGAATATCACAGGCAACCGAAGATAAAAATAAATATAAATTTAATTTTTAAAACCTAAGATCTTCAGAAAACAAATTCTGTTAACAAAAATAATACATGATTTAATAATAGATTATACATGTGTTCTTTATTAGGGATAAAGCCTGATGAAGTCGATAAACGATTTACCACTAGCCGTCCACGTGTCCGGCCTCTAATGGTGATCCACGCGAAGATCTTTGGATGATGTCCTCTCAGATTGGATAATAACCTTCTTGCGAGGGGTACTAGCGCCTCTTTTCTTTTTAATTGATTTCTCAAATCAAAGAGAGAACAATTCCTTGATCAAGATCAAATCTTGATCAATCAAGAGAGAAAATATTTCTTGATCAAGATCAAATCTTGATCTATCAAAGAAAATAATTTCTTGATCAAAATCAAATTTTGATCAATCAAGAAAGGAAAGATTTCTTGATGAAGATCAAATCTTGATCAACCAAGAAGAGAGAGAAAACCTTCCTTCAACAATCCAGAAAGAGGGACGTGAGAGAGAGAGAGAGGAGCTTTCAATCCTCAACAAGAGAGGAAAGTTCTAGAGAGAGAAAGGATGTTTTAGAGAGAGAAAGTGAGTGTTAGGCATCCAAAAAAGAGAAAAAGAGAAGTTAGGCATGTCTTCGAAGGGGTATCTCTCTCCTTTTTATAAAAGGAAGATTTTGTTACAACCACCTAACTATTCAACCATATCAAGTTAATAACAAATTCTCCTAACAAATTTAGGATATTGTTATCATAATAATGTTAGGATTACAACCACCAAACCACATCCCTAAAAAATAGGAAATTGGTTATCCCATGAAACCAACATCGCAACCTTGCATTTGGCTTCGTGATGACGCCCCAAATCATGGGGTTCCCTCCTCCATGATGTGGAGATGGGTCATATCCATCACATGGGCATGGATCCATCCTCCACGTGGCACGATCTCAGCCCTCGGCTTAATTGGGTTTCCACGAATCAAATCATGCCATCATATGGACCCAATTAAATATCATATTATTAATCTCAATTAATCTAAGCCATCCATCACATGGATCAAGCCTAATTAATGGATTTCATATGTACATCACATGTACAAAAGGTCTCTCCTTGAACACAAAATTCTTTTCTCTATAATGAATCCTATTCATTAATTTCATGTTCTCTCATTAAGATTGAGTCAAACCCAAACCTAATTAATTGGTCATCAAATTTGAATTAAGTCCAACTTAATTTCCATTTTAACTTCATCCAAAATCTTCTTAATGCGTGTGACCCATTAGGTCCCTTGACACGTTGGTAATAATCATGTCCCTAATATTGACCCTAAGGATGACTTGGTCAACACTTTGTCCAAGTCAATTCTTTAACCAATCACCTTGATTAAGTCAAAGAATCCATGATTATAGATCATGAGGCCTCTAGCAAAGCATCATGACCACCCAAGTGTTAAGGGTTTTGTTGACGTGGTCATCAACACCTGTCCATGAACGGTTACCGTATGATCAAATCCTTTCGTCACATATCCCAGATCAATCAGTGGTATGGAATGTGTCAACCATGTAATTGATCTTTGTTTACTTGATCTCAGAAAAATTGACTCATATGAATTAGAACTTCGAAACCATTTCGAATTCCAACTCAACCTTGCAAGGATTAAATCAATTTAATCCATCAAATGGCCGTGGGATATAACCCTTTCTATCAAGGGAGACAATCCTGTCTTGATCAAACACCACCTTCATGTGCTTCATGTCATACCCAACCGACACCATATTTGCCATCCATGGCTAGAGCGACGTTTGGATGTCGTCAAAGCATGACATTCCACACATAAGGTGCAATGAAAGATCTCAAGTCAAAGGATCACTCACACCACCGTCATAGAGATCAACCATCGACACTATATAGAATATCCATATGGGATCTCTGTGCGGGTCATCCAATGCATCGTTACAATAACTATTGCCCAGATGTAGCAACCCAAGAGGGGGGTGAATTGGGTTTTTAAAAATTAATTACAAGCGCATATATGTGCTTAATCACTAATTAAGAAATTAGTTCGCAGTGGTGTAGTGGAGTGCATGAAACGAAATTACATAGAATATGCAATCACAAACACAATAGGGTTTATAGTGGTTCGGTGCCAAACTCGGCTCCTACATCCACTCCCAAAAACCCTTTGGGAATTTCACTAATCATATCACAACGATTACAACCCCTAGCCTTCCCGGCTAGTCCTCTTGTTTCACGGCACACGATAGCCAATCCCCTAGCCTTCCCGGCTAGTCCTCTTATTTAACGGCACAAGGAAGCTAAACCCCTAGCCTTCCCGGCTAGTCCTCTTGTTTTACGGCACAAGGCAGCCAAACGACAATCTAGGGTTATCTCTAACCCTATTACAAGAAATATCAGAGAATATAACAAATAGCTCCTAACATGAGCAAATATTCAAAGAACTTTACAAATTTGAAGCAAGTCTTCAGCAATGGATGTGGATCTCCGAGGTAGCTGAAGCTTGGAAATGTTTCACCGGATCTGGACGACTAGACCAAGGATTAAGATTTGCAACTTCACAGCACAAGAGCTTGCTCTTCAACACTCCAGTAAATATGCAATGAACACTCTCTTTTTTATTTCTTTCTTTTCCTTTTTCTTTTTCAGATTTTCACAGATTTGTCAACAAAAATGTCAAGAAATCGTCAAGGAGTTCACATCTATTTAAACCAAAACAAAAATAATGTCCGTTAGACACATTGGTAAATAGAGGAAATTAAAAATGAAAGAAATATAACCGTTTGAATTTATTTCCCTAAACATTGATTGCATTTAATCCTTTGACAAAGAAAGATCTCTATCAAACAAAAGAAAATGTCAGTAACCATGAAAACAAAATATAATTAAAAAGAGAGATCATTTAATATTTGAGAGAGGTAGTTGGCTAAAATAATTTCCAGCAACTCTTCTAGAAGTTGTGCGGCCATGGAAGAAAGGGGAAAAGATCTAAAGCTAGCCAAGCAAAGCTAGCTAAACATCCCAAGCTAGCTAGCTAGCTAGCAAGGCTCCACGGCAAGAAATCATCCTCAATCCAAAATAAAGTAGCTAGCTAGTGAGCTAGCTCAATTTAAATTCCACACGGCTGAAAAAGGAAACCAGGAAAAATAGTTAACTCTCCATTCAAGGTTTCATGACCTGCCATAAAAAAATAAAGCAGTTAGCTTAAAAGGTAGCTAAGATACAAACTAGTTAGCTCTTTAGCTAACTAGCCACATAGACAAGCATCCCACGTTTTCATGAACAGAGAGAGTTTGGAATTTAGCTAGCTCTTTAGTTAGCTATTTAAAAAGTGCATGAGGCCAGATTAAAAGTAGTTAGCTCTAGAGCTAACTCAATTCAAAAACATTCATGCGGCTGAAGAGGGAATGAATAAAGTAGTTAACTTCCCAGTTAGCTAGATAAAAAGTTAACTCTACCATGCAAAAGAGTAGTTAGCTTATTAGCTAACTCAATTCAAAATCATGCGCCTGGAGAAAGCTTAAAATGATAAAGTAGTTAGCTTGTTAGCTAACTAGATAAAAAGTAAACCCATTCATGATAAAGATAGTTAACTTGTTAGCTAACTCTATTCCAATTTTCATGCAACGGCCAAGGGAGAAAAAAAAATGCCCCAAAGGAGTTAGCTTTTCAGCTAACTCTTTTGCAAAAATGTTCAGCCAAGAGTAACGGAAGAACAAAATAGTTAGCTTGATAGCTAACTCAATTAAAGTTTTCATGAAAAATGCCCAAGGGGAAGCTAGCTCCTCAGCTAGCTATATTTAAACATCATTCGGCCAACAAAAAATCTACAAGAAAGCAGTTAGCTCTTGAGGCCAGCTAGCTATCTAAAGAAGGAAAGAAGTTAGCTCCCAAGCTAACTTGTCCCAAGCATAGTTCGGCTAGGCTTATTGTGAGAGGAAAATAAGTTAGCTAGCAAGCGGAGGAAGCTAGCTAAGAAGGGAAATAAGCTAGCTCTCATAGCCATGCAAAAATCCAAGCAATAAAGAATCAATTAGCTATATTCTAGACAAGAGAAAATAAGCTTCTATGCAACGAATAAAATTTTGCTTGATAAGGCTTACCTGTACGACATTTGTACATCCCTGCAATAATATTAATTTCCTAATAAACATAGTCTTAATTGTTTTGTAATCATCAAAATCAATGTAGGGGCCAACAATCTCTCCCTTTTTGATGATGATAAAAACATACAAAACCATTAAGCATAAACCATTAAGCATGCAAAAATATGTAAATGCAAAAATTATGTAATCTCCCCCTGAACATATTAATCTCCCCCTGAATATATGGAGTGCATGACTTTCTCCATAATTTTATTTTATGCATTATTCTTCTCCCCCTTTTTGTCATTGATCAAAAAGATGCTTTGAGGAATATGCAATAATCCAATGCACAATTCATGAAGAAAAGATGCATACAATACTCATATTAAGTCAAACATAATACATTCTCAAGTCAAGCATAAGATAAATATTACAAACCATTATCCTAAACATTCATCACTTATAAGATAAATATTACAAGCATTGCACAAAACATAGAACAAACATGAAGTCATGCATCATCATCTGAAGAGATAACTTTCGGTTGCTTAGAGGATCCGTCCGGTCTGGGCGATCCAGGGACATCATCTGATGGTTATGGAGGAGGCGTCCAAAGATGTGGATGAGAGAACGATGCACCAAGAGCTGAGGTAGCAGTGAGGCCAATGTAGGTTTCCATGAGATTGCTAAGCTTCACGGTAGATGCGTTTAGATGATCAAAAGCATTCGATGCATCCTTAATTTGGCTTTCATTTGATCTCATTTGATAAGTCACCCACTCAGCTTTAGTTTCAAAGTTTTCCAGCTTGGATTTCATTAGGTCAACTTCTTTCAAGATGCGATCCATTGAAGATTCATTTTGGTGGAACACTCGGCCTTTGAGCAAACTAACATCATGGACAAGTTGCTTTTGAGTCATGATTAATTGGGAAAGAGTTTCAAATATTGAGGAGATATGGGGTACCATAGTGAAGTCATTAACAAATGAATTACTGTCACTGGTACTCCGATTAGATACAGCAATGGAAAGTTCACGGATAATCCGCTGAATTTGATCTTCACTGATTAGCACGGTAGGAAGAGTAGGAGTTGGGTTGTTATATCAATTTGAAGATTCGGGAATATCAGGATGTTCATTTAAAAATGGATTTGGTTCAGTCATTCCAGCTAAGAATGGATTGGGTTGATGATAATCAAAATTAAAGAAGTTTGGAGGAGAACAAGCAGGTGGAGGTGGATCTGAAGGTACTAGATTTGTTGGTTAAAGAGTAGGTTTATCACCAGTTCTAGACCTAACTTTAGTCCAAATACCATTTCGTTTAGCATAATCCATACGATGGAGGGAATGAGCATTAAATATATCAGTATGACGTAATGCTACATTCGTTTCTCCTTTGAGTTTCATATGGTGAAATTCAAACACATAGGTGAGAAACATCCCGTATGGTAATACGGCTTTAGATCTACCTATAGCTTCTTTCATTATTATCATCATTAATTCAGGAAAGTTTAAAGGAGTTTCTTCTAATATATCAAACATTATACCTATATCTCTATCAGTTACAGCATTAAACGATCCGGCACGCGGAGCAAAAATCTTTGCAATGATGCTATGTAGCAATCTATTTTCAATAGATAATATGTTTGCATCAAGATTAACTATATTAGCATCATAATCCTCTAAGCCTAAAATCGTTGCAATTTTATAGCTTCTTTCACTTGGGAAGTTTACTAGAACACCATTTGACGGAATACCTAAGGCGGAACCTAGCATATCACAATCAAATTGGATTTTAATATTTTTGACACTTGAGGTTATGGTTCCATCACCAAAGTTTATATTTTCATAAAACTCATATATTAGATTTGGAAAGATAGGTTTTTTAGTGGATAAAAGATTTAACCAACCTTGAGATGCAAGTAGATTTCCTATCTTAAACTCTTCTTGTTCTAGGAAATTAAAATCTACTAACCTTCCATTTTCCATTGATCTAGTGGTAATGGATGGAAAGCTACATCTTGAAGAAGAAGAAGAAGGCTTCTTAGGAAGATCGGAGGACTCCTCTCTTGAATGAGTCGATTTCTTCTTTGGAGCCATTCCCTTTCTTCTAGATGTGGAAGGATTTGAAGCTTGATGGAGAAGAAGAAGATTGAAGGAGAGAGACGGTTTGGAGAATGTTTGGAGAAGGCGTGGAGAAGAAGAGTTTTCTTGATGAAATCGTGTGAAGAGAAGATGTAAAGGCTTTTATATGAAGATATAAAGTGGTTAACTGATCAGGTGGCTGGTTGGTTGCCTGGTCAGTTAACTACTTTAAATAAGACAAGAATAAAGTAGGTGGCCATTTTATGAAAGGGAGATGGGGTGACTGTTTCATGAAAGGAAGATGGGCAAAATTAGTTAACTAGTCAGCTAACTGACACACTAAAAGACGAAAGCAATACAATTTAAAGATATTTCGATAATGGATTTGATTTATTAGATTAAGATTAGTTAAGCAACACATGCCAACCATGATATTTAATCATAAGGTCAAGTACCACAAGCATAATTAATTAAATAGATGGATCAATCATTCCAAGTTCTCTTCTAATTTCATAAAATTTTGATTCTTCTAATGGTTTAGTAAAAATATCTGCTAGTTGTTTTTCAGTACATAAGAATTCTAGTACAATGTCACCATTATTAACATGATCCCTAATGAAATGATGTCTAATTTCTATATGTTTAGTTCTTGAATGTTGAATGGATTCTTAGTTAAATTAATTGCACTAGTGTTATCACATTTTATTGGTATGCCTTTCTGTTTGATACCATAATCCTCTAGCTGCTGCTTAATCCACAAAATTTGAGCACAGCAACTTCCAGCTGCAATGTATTCGGCCTCGGCCGTAGACAATGCTACTGAAGTTTGCTTTTTGCTAAACCATGAGATTAAGTTAACACCTAGGAATTGGCAAGTTCCACTAGTTGATTTTCTGTCTAGTTTACATCCAGCAAAGTCTGAATCAGTGTATCCTATTAAGTCAATGCTAGATTGTCTGTCATACCAAAGTCCTAAGTTTTTAGTTCCATTTAAATATTTAAATATTTTTTAACAGCAAGCAAGTGTGATTCTTTAGGATTAGCTTGATATCTGGCACACATGCAAACACTAAATAAGATATCAGGTCTACTAGCAGTTAAGTATAATAAAGATCCTATCATGCCTCTATAAAGTTTTAAATCAATAGATTTTTCAGAATTATAAGATTCAAGTCTACAAGATGAGCTCATAGGGGTACCGATACTCTTAGATGTCTCCATGCCAAACTTTTTGATCATCTCCTTGATATACTTGGATTGGCTTATGAAGATCCCATCTTTGCTTTGTTTGATCTGAAGTCCGAGAAAATAATTTAATTCTCCCATCATACTCATCTCGAACTCTCCCTGCATAAGCTTAGCAAAGTCCTTGCATAAAGAATCATTAGTGGCACCAAAAATGATATCATCTACATAGATTTGAATAATTAAAATATCATTATTTTGTCTTTTAATAAATAGAGTTGTATCTACATTTCCTCGAATGAAGTCATTACTAATCAAGAATTTGCTTAACCTCTCATACCAAGCCCGGGGTGCTTGCTTCAAACCATACAAAGCTTTGTTTAATTTAAATACGTGGTTTGGAAACAAGTGGTTTTCAAAGCCGGATGGCTGTTCCACAAAAACTTGTTCAACAATGTATCCATTTAGGAAAGCACTTTTAACATCCATTTGATATAGTTTAAAATTCATAAAGCAAGCAACAGCAAGAAGTAATCTGATAGCTTCTAATCTAGCAACAGGGGCATAAGTTTCATCAAAATCAATTCCTTCTTCTTGATTATAACCCTTAGCTACTAGTCTTGCTTTATTTCTAATTATGTTACCATGTTCATCCAATTTATTTCTAAAAACCCATTTAGTTCCTATAATTTGATGATCATGAGGTCTATCAATAAGAGTCCATACATTATTTCTTTCAAATTGATTAAGTTCCTCATGCATTGCATTTATCCAATCAACGTCATTTTTAGCTTCATCATAGCATTTAGGTTCAATTTTAGAAACAAATGCTAAGTTATTATAAGTATCTCTAAATGATGATCTTGTCCTAATTCCTTGAGATATTTCACCAATAATTTGATTCTTTAGGGTGACTGTGAACATACCTCCATCCTCTTTCTAAATCATCATTACCTTGTGAGGCTTCAGGTGGATTAGCATTGCTTTCTTCATTTACCTCTTGTGTATCTGAATCCTCCTTATCCTTCAAGTGATATTTTGAGTTGATCTTCAATTTCATCTGCATCATTTATACCTTTTCTCTTCCTTAATGGAAGATCATTAGATTCATCAAAGATAACATGAATAGATTCTTCAACTACTAAAGTCTTTTTGTTAAAAACTCTAAAAGCTCTACTATGTAAAGAATAACTAAGAAAAATTCCTTCATCAGATTTAGCATCAAATTTATCAAGGTTTGTTTTTCATTATTTAAAACAAAACAGCGGCATCCAAAAACATGAAAATAACCGATGTTAGGTTTTCTTCCTTTCCAAAGTTCATACGGAGTCTTTTTCAAAACAGGTCTGATTAATGCACGATTTAAAACATAACATGCAGTGTTAATAGCTTCAGCCCAAAATATTTTGGGAGATTATTCTCACACAACATGGTACGAGCCATTTCTTCTAAAGTTATGTTCTTTCTTTCACTACTCCATTTTGTTGAGGTGTTCTGGGTGCAGAAAAATTATGTTCAATTCCATTTTCATTACAAAAATTTTTAAAATATTGATTTTCAAATTCTTTTCCATGATCACTTCGTATCGATAAAATAGAAGAATTCTTTTCATTTGTAATTCTTTTAAATAATTTTTGAAATGACTGAAATGCTTCATCTTTACTAGCTAAGAATAAAACCCATGTAAAACGAGAGAAATCATCAATCACGACAAAACCATATCTTTTTCCTCCTAGACTAGTTGTTCTTGTAGGACCGAATAAATCCATATGCAAGAGTTCCAAAGGTCTAGTGGTTGAAATCATATTTTTCGATTTAAAAGATACTCGGTTTGTTTTCCAAATTGACAAGCATCACATTTTATCTTTTTCAAAATAAGTTTTGGCAAACCATTTATCTTGCATGAGCTAACCTACGATGCCATAACCAACTATTATCAGTTTTATTATTCATAGCAACTAGGCAATCAACATTTCGATCATTCAAATCATTTAAATCAACAATGTATATTACCATGCCTATGACCAATAAATTTCATATTTTCAATTGTAGGATTTTTAACAATGCATAAAGATGATTCAAATGTAACTTTAAATCCTTTGTCACATAATTGACTAATGCTTAATAAATTGTGTTTTAATCCTTTCACAAGTAAGACATTATCAATAAAAGCATGAGGTGTGATACCTATTTTTTCAATGCCAATAATTTTTCCTTGGCCATTATCACCAAAAGTAACAACACCTCCATCTTTTGCCTTCAAAGTGATGAATTGAGACTCATCACCCGTCATGTGTCTTGAACACCCGCTATCCAAGTACCATTGTCTTTTAGTTGCTCGGGTAGCAAGACACACCTGCATACACAATTTTAAGTTTTGCTCTTAGGTACCCAAGCTTTCTTGGGTCCTTTTGGGTTAGTTAAAATAGTTCCTTTTGGAACCCATATTTGTTTAACTTTGTGTGTGTGACAAGTATATGCTTTGTGTCCTAATTTACCACATTTAAAGCATGTAATTTTAGTTGAATCATCAGCATGCACATAAATATTTTTTAGAAATTTTTGTCTTTCAATAGGATTGTATCCAAGACCAGCTCTATTAAACAGCCCTTTGACTATTTAATATCATTTCTAGCTTTTCTGAACTCAAAGTAAATTTATCAATAATTGGTCTTAATTTACTCACTTCATTTTTCAAATCTTGGTTTTCCTTTAACAATGATTCATTGTTATTTGAAATTCTTTCTTTTTCAAGAATAAGTTCTTTAATTTCATTTTTCAAATTTTGTTCTTTGAACTTAATTTTGCAAAATCATCTACAAGTTCATAGAATGCACCATGCAATTCATCAAAAGTAAAGTCATCTAGAAAACTAGGGCTTACCTCATTATCATCAGCCATGAAACATACATTGGCAACTTCAGTCTTTTCTTCATCTTCTGAACTTGTTGCTTCACTGTCGCTCCATGTAGCCAACATAGCTTTCTTCTTTATTTTCTTAAATCCTTTCTTCAATTGTGGACATTCTGGTTTGATATGTCCAGGCTTCTTGCACTCAAAGCATATAGGAGGTTCACTTCTTCCTTTTCTTTGCTATGATCTCCTTTGTAAATATTTTTCTTTTTTCAAATTTCTTTCTCCTCATAAATTTCTTGAATTTTCTGGAGATAAGTGCCATTTCATCATCTTTTTCACTATCACTGGTTTCTTCCTCACTTTCCTCATCTTGAGCAGTACTCTTTAATGCCATAGTCCTTTTCTTTGATTCATCTTCATCATTGTGTTGTCGTTGTTGGAGTTCATGAGTCATCAAAGAGCCAACCAATTCTTCAAGTGATAAAGTATTGAGGTCTTTTGCTTCTTGTATAGCAGTCACTTTTGCTTCCCATGATCTAGGTAAAGATCTTAAAATTTTTCTAACAAGATCACTGTTAGCATAAGATTTTCCCAAACTTTTCAAACCATTAATGATGTCAGTAAATCTAGTAAACATATCAGTGATATTTTCAGCTGAATCCATCTTAAATAATTCATACTTATGAACAAGCATATTAATTTTGGATTCCTTGACTTGATTAGTACCCTCATGGGTGACTTCAAGTCTATCCCAAATCTCTTTAGCAGACATGCAAGTAGATATACGGTTAAACTCATTTGCATCAAGAGAACAATAAAGAACATTCATAGCTTTTGCATTTAATTGAGCTAATTTCTTATCTTGCTCATCCCATTCTGATTCAGGCTTTGCAATATCAATATTATCAATCTTAACAGTGGGTGTGTGTGGTCCATTAATTATGATTCCCCATAAATCATAATCAAGTGCTTGAATGAAGATTTTCATTCGTGCTTTCCAATATGTGTAATTTGTTCCATTGAACAAAGGTGGTCTATTAGTTGATTGTCCTTCGGTCAACATAGATCCCATTTGGATTACTACTGATCTTTAGCTCCAAGCTTTTCAAAGCTATAGGAATCAAGAGCACGCTGCTCTGATACCACTTGTTGCCCAGATGTAGCAACCCAAGAGGGGGATGAATTGGGTTTTTAAAAATTAATTACAAGCGCAGATATATGCTTAATCACTAATTAATAAATTAGTTCACAGTGGTGTAGTGGAGTGCACGAAACAAAATTACACCGAATATGCAATCACAAACACAATAGGGTTTATAGTGGTTCGGTGCCAAGCTAGTCCTCTTGTTTCACGGCACAAGGCAGCCAATCCCCTAGCCTTCCGGCTAGTCCTCTTGTTTAATGGCACAAGGAAGCCAAACGCCTAGCCTTCTCGGCTAGTCCTCTTGTTTCACGGCACAAGGCAGCCAAACGACAATCTAGGGTTATCTCTAACCCTATTACAAGAAATATCAGAGAATATAAAAAATAGCTCCTAACTTGAGCAAATATTCAAAGAAGAACTTTACAAATTTCGAAGAAAGTCTTCAGCAATGGATGTGGATCTCCGAGGTAGCCGAAGCTTGAAAATGTTTCACCGGATCTGGATGACTAGACCAAGGATTAAGATTTGCAACTTCATAACAAAAGAGCTTGCTCTTCAACACTCCGGTAAATATGCAATGAACACTCTCTTTTTGATTTCTTTCTTTTTCTTATTCTTTTTCAGATTTTCACAGATTTGTCAACAAAAATCATCAAGAAATCGTCAAGAAGTTCCACTGATCACATCTATTTAAACCAAAACAAAAATAATGTCCGTTAGACACATTAGTAAATAGAGGAAATTAAAAATGGGAAGAAATATAATCGTTTGAATTTATTTTCCTAAACATTTATTGCATTTAATCCTTTAGCAAAGAAAGATCTCTGTCAAATACCAAAAGAAAATGCCAGTAACCATGAAAACGGAAATATAATTAAAAAGAGAGAGAGCATTTAATATTTGAGAGAAGTGGTTGGCTGAAATAATTTCTAGCAACTCCTCTAGAAGTCGTGCGGCCATTGAAGAAAGGGGAAAAGATCTAAAGCTAGCCCCTCAATAAAAAATAAAGTAGCTAGCTAGTGAGCTAGCTCAATTTAAATTCCACACGGTTGAAAAAGGAAACCAGGAAAAGTAGTTAACTCCCCATTTAAGGTTTCATGCTTTATTGTCAAGGAGTTAGCTATTTAGCTAACTCAAATGAGAATTAATGTGGCAAGGAGAATAAAGTGGTTAACTCCCCAGTTAGCTTGTTTGCAAGTGTGCACGGCTTGGAGAGAAAAATCTGCCATAAAAAAATAAAGCAGTTAGCTTGAAAGGTAGCTAAGATACAAACTAGTTAACTCTTTAGCTAACTAGCCACATAGACAAGCATCCCACGTTTTCATGAACAGAGAGAGTTTGAAATTTAGCTAGCTCTTTACTTAGCTATTTAAAAAGTGCATGAGGCCAGGTTAAAAGTAGTTAGCTCTAGAGCTAACTCAATTCAAAAACATTCATGCGGCTGAAGAGGGAATGAATAAAGTAGTTAACTTCCAAGTTAGCTAGATAAAAAGTTGACTCTACCATGCAAAAAAGTAGTTAGCTTATTAGCTAACTCAATTCAAAATCATGCGCTTGGGAGAAAAAAAAAATGCCCCAAAGGAGTTAGCTTTTTAGCTAACTCTTTTGCAAAAACGTTCGGTCAAGAGTAAACAAAATAGTTAGCTTGATAGCTAACTCAATTAAAGTTTTCATGAAAAACGCCCAAGGGGAAGCTAGCTCCCCAGCTAGCTATATTTAAACATCATTCGGCCAACAAAAAAATCTGCAAGAAAGAAGTTAGCTCTTGAGGCCAGCTAGCTATCTAAAGAAGGAAAGAAGTGTTGGGTTACGGAATAGAAAATCCCAATCTAATTAGAATAAAATGGCAGCGGAAACAAAATAAATTTATTCCATGGCCCTCACCAAGAATCACATGCGTTTTATAAAACCGAAAGAAGGATAAATAAAATTATTACCTTCTGTTGATCAGTATGTAATCCATCTGTTCTTGTGTTGGGTTTGCTCGGATCTTCAAAGGTGCTGCCTTTCAAAAAGATGACCACCCTCTACAAGTATCCACACACGAACGGACACCAAAATAGTTTTGAATGCTAGTTCAACAAGTTCATTTTTCACAAAAATGAACAATCTTTCCAACTCTATGTTTATCCATTTTTAAGACAGAAGACACGAAGCTTCAAAAGCCCCAATCGATATGACCTTTTAAATGCCCAATCGCTATGACCTTTCAAATGCCTAATCGATGTGACCTTTCAAATGCCCCACAGACTTTAAAATGTACATATCATATATATACAAGTATGACAGGGGTTTTTGGTTCACTAGGATTTTAATTAATGTTTATTTAAAACTCCTTTTAAATAATAACAATTTAAATCCTTGTCCTTACAAAATAAGGAATTAAATTATTAACCAAAAACCTTTATGGATTATTTCTTTATCCAATAAGAAAATATAACAAATTAATTACTTGTCATAATTTAAATTACGAATTTAAATTTTCTCAAAATTAAACTTGAATCTAAATGACAACTAATTATTATTTGTAATTTAAAATAATCTCATCATTTTAAATTACATAGAGAGTAACAAACCGTAACCATTATTATTCGTTCTTAGTGTGCGACCCTATATGTTCAATTAACGTTGGCAGTAGGCCTAAATCACATTTTGATCCTACAAGTCATAAGCGGCCTCTAGCAAGACATTATGACTACCCAAGTTAAATGAAAAGCTCATGTTCCGAGACAACCTTTAAGTAGCTATTGACATAATCCTTTTGTCACATGATATCTTGATAGAATATAAGGCATGTATAAAGTCAACCTTATATCGCTCTATCTTTAATTTCTCGAAACCCAATTAGACTGACTAGACAAATGACATTGATCTCCATCAATTCATTTGAGCATGGCCATGCATTTCTCAGTTTCAATCATCGAGGGGCCCAGAGATATCTCTCTTATAATAAGAGGGACAAATTCCATCTTAATCACTCATATCTCACTACATATTCTTATTATGTTCAATCATAATCTTTATAATCATCCGATTAAAGACAACGTTTGATTATGTCAAAATATAATATTCCTCATGTTTAGAACTATAGCAATCTCAGGTCTAAGGATTTAATGACACAGCTACTAGAGATTAACTTTATGACTTTGATCCATGTATTAATCTCAAGGCGGGTCTTGTCCAATATTTGTTCTCAACAAATACATATAAATTTGATTTGTATCTTATACACATATTCATCCAATGAATATCAGTCAAATTTCATACTAATCTTAATTTATTGTTATTCCCACAACAATAACCGATTAGGGACATTTAGAATAATTCATAATATTATTCAAGGATATTATTATATAATAAACATGCAAATTATGATAATAGTAAATGCTCATAAATATTCAAAATACCATGTTCATACAATAGGCCTAGGGCACTATTACTAACAATCTTCCACTTGCACTAGGCCCACTCATCAATGTATCTAATACCTATGAACCTAGCATGACGATCATGCTTTACTTGTGGTAGAGGCTTAGTCAATGGATCAGCAACATTGTTATCTGTTGGAACTCTGCATATTTTTACATACATCTCTCAATGATTTCTCGAATGAGATGATAACGCCTAAGAAAGTGTTTGGATCGCTGATGTGACCTAGGTTCCTTTGCTTGTGCGATAGCACCATTATTGTCACAATGAACATCAACATGATTTGTGATGCTAGGAACCACTCCAAGGTCAGTAATAAACTTCTTGATCCAAACTGCTTCCTTTGCTGCATCAGATGCTGCTATGTATTCAGCTTCAGTTGTAGAATCAGCAATAGTGCTTTGCTTCGAACTTTTCCAGCTACCAGCACCACCATTTAAACAAAACACATCCTGACTGCGATCGAAAATCATCTTTGTCAGATTGAATTCATCTTCCAATCCGCCATGCACCAAGAACATATCTTTAGATCTTCTCAGATACTTAAGAATGTTCTTAACAGCCGTCCAGTGACTCTCACTAGGATCTGACTGGTATCTACTCGTTATGCTTAAAGCATAAGAGACATCTGGTCTAGTGCACAACATGGCATACATGATAGATCCTATTGCTGAAGCATAAGGAATCTTACTCATGTGCTCTTGCTCATCTTTTGTGTTAGGACACTGAGATTTGCTAAGTATAATACCATGAGACATAGGCAAGTATCCTCTCTTGGAATCTTGCATACTGAACCTTTTCAGTACTTTGTCTATGTAAGTACTTTGACTTAGAACAATCAGCCTCTTAGATCTATCTCTATAGATCTTTATCCCTAGGATATAGGCAGCTTTGCCTAAGTCTTTCATTGAGAAACATTTCCCTAACCAAGACTTGACACTCTGCAAGGTAGGGATATCATTCCCAATGAGTAAGATGTCATCAACATATAAGACCAGAAATATAATGGCACTCCCACTAACTTTCTTGTAAACACAAGGTTTTGTACAACCTAAGAATTCATTTTTGATAAATCCAAACTCTTTGACTGATTCATCAAAACGAAGATTCAACTCCGAGAAGCCTGCTTCAAACCATAAATGGATCTTTGAAGCTTGCATACTTTACTAGAATTCTCAGGTTGTACAAAACCCTCAGGTTGTGTCATGTACACATCCTCAAGTAGGTTTCCATTAAGAAACGCAGTTTTAACATCCATTTGCCAAATCTCATAGTCATAATATGCAGCAATGGCAATGAGAATTCTAATAGACTTAAGCATGGCTACAGGTGAAAAAGATTCATTATAGTCTATACCATGAGTTTGTTTGAAACCTTTTGCAACTAGCCTTGCTTTGTAAGTATGCACTTTACCATCCATGTCAGTTTTCTTTTTGAAAACCATTTGCACCCAATGGTCTTTGTACCTTCAGGTAGCTCAATCAAGGTCCATACCTGATTATCATACATGGATTGGATTTCAGACTTCATGGCCTCTAACCATTTCTCAGAGTCTGGATCTAACATAGCCTCTTGATAGGTAGTAGGTTCATTTTGATCTACTAACAATACATATGATTATCAGTCACAAGAAATCCATATCTCTCGGGCTCATGACGTATCCTATCAGATCTACGTAATTTTTGTGCTACAGGTGGTGTGTCAACAATGGTTTGTTGACTTTGACATCCACAGGCGGTTCAATGTTATCTTGTGGTTCTCGAATTTCTTTGAGTTGTACCTTGCTCCACTGGTTCCTTTAGAAATAAATTCCCTTTCTAGAAAGACACCATTCCAAGCAACAAACACTTTGTTCTCAATGGGATTGTAAAAGTAGTATCCTTTAGTCTCTTTAGGATACCCCACAAAAAAACATTTGTCAGACTTGGGTTCCAGCTTATTTGAAACTTGATGTTTTACATAAGCTTCACAACCCCAAATCTTAAGAAAAGACAAACTAGGCTTTTTACCATTCCACATCTCATATGGCGTCTTTTCAACCGCTTTGGTTGGAACTCGATTTAGTGTGAATGCAGCTGTTTCAAGTGCATAACCCCAAAAGGTAAGTGGAAGATCCGTTAGACTCATCATAGATCGAACCATATCTAATAAGGTTCGATTCCTTCTTTCAGACACACCATTCCATTGTGGTGTTCCAGAGGAGTTAGTTGTGGAATGATTCCACAACTTCTAAGATGGACATAAAAATCTTGGCTCAAATATTCTCACCTCGATCAGATCGAAGTGCCTTGATTGTCTTACCAAGTTGGTTTTGTACTTCATTTTGAAAAGATTTGAACATTTCAAATGATTCAGATTTGTGTCTCATCAAGTAGACATAACCATATCTACTGAAGTCATCAGTAAATGTAATGAAGTACTTGTAACCTCCTCTGGCATCTGAACTTACTGGTCCACATACATCTGTATGTATTAGGCCCAATAATTCATTGGCCCTTTCACTGTGTCCAGTAAAGGGATCCTTTGTCATCTTACCCAATAGACAAGATTCACATATATCATATGATTCAAAATCAAATGAGTTCAAAAGTCCATCTTGATGGAGTTTTGATATGTGTTTCTCATTTATATGGCCAAGGCGACAATGCCAAAGATAGGTTGAATTTAAGTCATTGGACTTAAATTTCTTGGTAGTTATGTTATAGATAGAAGAATTGTTGGATTTTTGAAGATTCATAACATAAAGACCATCTAGTAATTGGCATTTGCATAGAACATGTCTTTATGATAAATGGAGCAATTATTATTCTTAATAATAAAAGAAAAATTATCATTATCCAAACAAGAAACTGAAATAATATTCCTATACATTGTAGGAACATAAAAGCAATTGTTCAAAACTAACAAAAGCCCACTGGGCAAAGAAAGTTCATAACTTCCTACAGCTAAAGCAGCAACTTTTGCTCCATTGCCTACTCGAAGATCAACTTCCTTCTTCAGTTGTCTACTCCTTTTAAGCCCTGCACATTTGTGCAAATGTGAGATCCACATCCAGTATCTAATACCCAGGAACTAGAAGGAGAGAAACTAATCTCTATAACATAAATACCTGAAGAACCGGTCTCACCAGTCTTCTTCTTCTTCTTTAGATCCTCCAAATACAGCTTGCAGTTTCTCTTCCAATGACCAGGTTCATTGCAAAAGAAACAGACACCCTCCTTTGGGGCTTTAGCCTTGGGTTTAGATTGGGCTTGGGTTGAGCATTGGACTTTCCAGCCCTTCCCTTACCCTTTCCTTTTCTTTTCTTCATAAGGCCCTTTCCCTTTTGAACCATCAGAACATGGCCAGGCTTGGACTTAATATTCTGTTCAGCAGTTTTAAGCATCGTATGCAGCTCAAAATTGATTTGTCCATTTCATTCATGTTATAGTTCATGATAAACTGGTCATAACTATCAGGAAGTGAATTTAGGATCAATCTGTTGCCAACTCTTGGCTCAATGGAAATCCAAGCCTATCAAGGTGCTCAATATAGCCTTTCATTTTCAACACATGAGCACTAACTGAAGCACCCTCAGCCATTTTGCAAGAGTGCAATGCCTTGGTAGTATCATACCTTTCTTGCCTTGCTTGTTGCTGGAACATTTCCTTTAGATTGACAATCATATCATAAGTTTCCATGTTTTCCAAATCTTTCTGAAGTTCAGAACTCATGGTAGCTAGCATCAAGCATGCAACATCAATAGAGTCATTATGATGCTTCTCATAAGCATTCTTTTCAGCTCTAGAAGCATTATCGGCTGGTTCTTCAGGGTGAGGTTGATCCAGGACATAAAGCTTCCTTTCTTGTTTGAGAACAATTCTCAAATTTCGAAACCAGTCAAGGAAGTTAGTCCCAGTAAGTTTGTCCTTCGCAAGGATTGATCGCAGTGACATAGTAGAATTGTTATCATTGTTGGCCATCTACAATAAATGCAAAGTTCGTTAAGTATTTTGATTATGAAAAACTCCCACTAAATTAACAACCCTCAATGATAATAATCATATCAATTTAGTGAGCTAAGATCCATATTTATACTCAACTTTAAGTCAGCTTTGGCATGACACTTAAAATTAAGTTTTTTAGGTAGGTAACTCTTACCAATTGCAACTCATGCAACTCTTAGAAATTTATGGGATTTTGACATCATATGTCCGGCATGTTTAAATCCCATCTCATGCCATTAGGCCAAAACCGTTTTGATAACCTAATTAAGTTAAACCATTTTAAACATATGGGTAGCACCATTACCCATCTTGCCTCACTAATGTAACCTAATGTACTTCTACTTTGGTAGAACCCACATTAAGGTGATAAAAGCCTTGACAAGTGTTCAAATATGGATGGCATGTCAACTTAAAATTTTATGTGAGGGATCTAGATAGATCTTAATTTTAATAGATCTCATCATGCATTTAGTATCACATACTCATTGATATCATACATGCATCACATACTTATGAAACATACATAGCATCTCATACATGTATATAATAAACGTGTCATAGTATGGCCTTATCAAGATTGATCTTCATAAGCCAATATGAAGATCAATGGTCAATCCTAGGTAATAATGAGCAACACCATA
>UESW01005052.1:257477-281957 GCA_900491605.1 Calamus simplicifolius
AATATTCTCCACCTCGATCAGATCGAAGTGCCTTGATTGTCTTGCCAAGTTGGTTTTGTACTTCATTTTGAAAAGATTTGAACATTTCAAATGATTCAGATTTGTGTCTCATCAAGTAGACATAACCATATCTACTGAAGTCATCAGTAAATGTAATGAAGTACTTGTAACCTCCTCTGGCATCTGAACTTAATGGTCCACATACATCTGTATGTATTAGGCCCAATAATTCATTGGCCCTTTCACTGTGTCCAGTAAAGGGATCCTTTGTCATCTTACCCAATAGACAAGATTCACATGTATCATATGATTCAAAATCAAATGAGTTCAAAAGTCCATCTTGATGGAGTTTTGATATGCGTTTCTCATTTATATGGCCAAGGCGACAATGCCAAAGATAGGTTGAATTTAAGTCATTGGACTTAAATTTCTTGGTAGTTATGTTATAGATAGAAGAATTGTTGGATTTTTGAAGATTCAAACATAAAGACCATCTAGTAATTCGGCATTTGCATAGAACATGTCTTTATGATAAATGGAGCAATTATTATTCTTAATAATAAAAGAAAAACCATCATTATCCAAACAAGAAACTGAAATAATATTCCTACACATTGTAGGAACATAAAAGCAATTGTTCAAAACTAACAAAAGCCCACTGGGCAAAGAAAGTTCATAACTTCCTACAGCTAAAGCAGCAACTTTTGCTCCATTGCCTACTCGAAGATCAACTTCGCCCTTCTTCAGTTGTCTACTCCTTTTAAGCCCCTGCACATTTGTGCAAATGTGAGATCCACATCCAGTATCTAATACCCAGGAACTAGAAGGAGAGAAATTAATCTCTATAACATAAATACCTGAAGAACCGGTCTCACCAGTCTTCTTCTTCTTCTTTAGATCCTCCAAATACAGCTTGCAGTTTCTCTTCCAATGACCAGGTTCATTGCAAAAGAAACAGACACCCTCCTTTGGGGCTTTAGCCTTGGGTTTAGGATTGGGCTTGGGTTGAGCATTGGACTTTCCAGCCCTTCCCTTACCCTTTCCTTTTCTTTTCTTCATAAGGCCCTTTCCCTTTTGAACCATCAGAACATGGCCAGGCTTGGACTTAATATTCTGTTCAGCAGTTTTAAGCATCGTATGCAGCTCAGAAATTGATTTGTCCATTTCATTCATGTTATAGTTCATGATAAACTGGTCATAACTATCAGGAAGTGAATTTAGGATCAAATCTGTTGCCAACTCTTGGCTCAATGGAAATCCAAGCCTATCAAGGTGCTCAATATAGCCTTTCATTTTCAACACATGAGCGCTAACTGAAGCACCCTCAGCCATTTTGCAAGAGTGCAATGCCTTGGTAGTATCATACCTTTCTTGCCTTGCTTGTTGCTGGAACATTTCCTTTAGATTGACAATCATATCATAAGTTTCCATGTTTTCCAAATCTTTCTGAAGTTCAGAACTCATGGTAGCTAGCATCAAGCATGCAACATCAATAGAGTCATTATGATGCTTCTCATAAGCATTCTTTTCAGCTCTAGAAGCATTATCGGCTGGTTCTTCAGGGTGAGGTTGATCCAGGACATAAAGCTTCCTTTCTTGTTTGAGAACAATTCTCAAATTTCGAAACCAGTCAAGGAAGTTAGTCCCAGTAAGTTTGTCCTTCGCAAGGATTGATCGCAGTGACATAGTAGAATTGTTATCATTGTTGGCCATCTACAATAAATGCAAAGTTCGTTAAGTATTTTGATTATGAAAAACTCCCACTAAATTAACAACCCTCAATGATAATAATCATATCAATTTAGTGAGCTAAGATCCATTTTTATACTCAACTTTAAGTCAGCTTTGGCATGACACTTAAAATTAAGTTTTTTAGGTAGGTAACTCTTACCAATTGCAACTCATGCAACTCTTAGAAATTTATGGGATTTTGACATCATATGTCCCGGCATGTTTAAATCCCATCTCATGCCATTAGGCCCAAAACCGTTTTGATAACCTAATTAAGTTAAACCATTTTAAACATATGGGTAGCACCATTACCCATCTTGCCTCACTAATGTAACCTAATGTACTTCTACTTTGGTAGAACCCACATTAAGGTGATAAAAGCCTTGACAAGTGTTCAAATATGGATGGCATGTCAACTTAAAATTTTATGTGAGGGATCTAGATAGATCTTAATTTTAATTAATAGATCTCATCATGCATTTAGTATCACATACTCATGATATCATACATGGCATCACATACTTATGAAACATCATACATAGCATCTCATACATGTATATAATAAACGTGTCATAGTATGGCCTTATCAAGATTGATCTTCATAAGCCAATATGAAGATCAATGGTCAATCCTAGGTAATAATGAGCAACACATAATGTCTACTTGACCATCATCTTGTGCATAGACACCTAGCTCCTCCATCATCATGGTTGGATTGCAGGACTTCAAATGGCACGCAGGCCATATATAATAATTACAACCCTTGTAAAAGAATAATAAAAATGCCAATCATATTGGTCACAAGGCCATACCATGCACCATACAAAGCAACACACCATGCAAAACATATCATGTTATCATATAGCACATACATATTGCATTAAAGAAAATATGTAATAATAGGCGTGTTGTTTAAAACCAATTAAATTTATAAGGTGCTCTGATTAGGTAGTACTGCGGTTCCTAAAATTTAGAGATACAATAAAGTTTCATCCTAAAATTTGATTTTATTGATCTCATCAATAAATTTAAGGCTTACATCCGCACCACCATAAACAGCAATTGATAAATCCTTATTGATATGTGAATTCAGTTCACGTATTAATCTAATTAAGGCAACACCGAAATCATATATCATGCTATTAAACACTTTAATTGCAATATCCCATTCGAATTCTTAATCATATTAACGAATCCTTACATGAAACAGATTCATCAATTAACACCTTAGAAAACCTATTATCTATGTCATTCGCCAAACACTAATATCATATATATATACAAGAACGCAAACCATGCCAAGATCATATACATCTCATACATACAATCAAACATGGCAGTTTCGATTTTTATGAAAACGCAAGTGGCTCTGATACCACTGTTGGGTTACGGAATAGAAAATCCCAATCTAATTGGAATAAAATGGCGGAAACAAAATAAATTTATTCCATACCCCCACCAAGAATCACATGCGTTTCATAAAACCGAAAGAAGGATAAACAAAATTATTACCTTTTATTGATCAGTATGTAATCCTGTTCTTGTGTTGGGTTTGCTCGGATCTTCAAAGGTGCTGCCTTTCAGAAAGACGACCACCCTCTACAAGTATCCACACACGAACGGACACCAAAATAGTTTTGAATGCTAGTTCAACAAGTCCATTTTTCACAAAAATGAACCATCTTTCCAACTCTCTGTTTATCCATTTTTAAGGCAGAAGACACGCTTCAAAAGCCCCAATCGACATGACCTTTTAAATGCCCAATCGATATGACCTTTCAAATGCCCAATCGATGTGACCTTTCAAATGCCCCACAGACTTTAAAACGTACATATCATATATACAAGTCTGACTAGGATTTTAATTAATGTTTATTTAAAACTCCTTTTAAATAATAACAATTTAAATCCTTGTCCTTACAAAATAAGGATTTAAATTTTTAACCAAAAACCTTTATGGATTATTTCCTTATCCAATAAGAAAATATAACAAATTAATTACTTGTCATAATTTAAATTACGAATTTAAATTTTCTCAAAATTAAACTCGAATCTAAATGATAACTAATTATTATTTATAATTTAAAATAATCTCATCATTTTAAATTACATAGAGAGTAACAAACCGTAACCATTATTGTCTGTTCTTAGTGTGCGACCCTATAGGTTCAATTAACGTTGGCAGTAGGCCTAAATCACATTTTGATCCTACAAGTCATAAGCGGCCTCTAGCAAGACATTATGACTACCCAAGTTAAATGAAAAGCTCATGTTCCGAGACAACCTTAAAGTAGCTATTGACATAATCCTTTTGTCACATGATATCTTGATAGAATATAAGGCATGGATAAAGTCAACCTTATATCGCTCTATCTTTAATTTCTCGAAACCCAATTAGACTGACTAGACAAATGATATTGATCTCCATCAATTCATTTGAGCATGGCCATGCATTTCTCAGTCTCAATCATCGAGGGGCCCAGAGATATCTCTCTTATAATAAGAGGGACAAATTCCATCTTAATCACTCATATCTCACTACATGATTCTTATTATGTTCAATCATAATCTTTATAATCATCCGGTTAAAGACAACGTTTGATTATGTCAAAACATAATATTCCTCATGTTGAGAACTATAGCAATCTCAGGTCTAAGGATTTAATGACACAGCTACTAGAGATTAACTTATGACTTTGATCCATGTATTAATCTCAAGGCGGGTCTTGTCCAATATTTGTTCTCAACAAATACATATAAATTTGATTTGTATCTCATACACATATTCATCCCATGAATATCAGTCAAATTTCATACTAATCTTAATTTATTGTTATTCCCACAACAATAACCGATTAGGGACATTTAGAATAATTCATAATATTCAAGATATTATTATATAATAAACATGCAAATTATGATAATAGTAAATGCTCATAAATATTCAAAATACCATGTCGACAATAGGCCTAGGGCATTATTACTAACAATATTCCTTAGCTAATCAGGAAATTGGGTCCGGTTAGCTTGTTGGTATTTAGGTTACCTCTAAGGTTAATGTTCACACTCATGTGTCTCTTACAACTGTGAAGAAAATAGAACGAGTCAATTTTTATGAATGCAAATCATCGATTTAATATGGTAATTTTAATTTTTTTAATTAAATTGATTACTCCCACTATTTTATCGAGCCCAATAGCCCTCTCGAAAAACTATCAAATAATTTTTTAGTGGGCTATGACCCTCAAATTGACTTACCTTGACCCCTGCTATGGCACAACAAATCTTAGTAAGCCAAATTAGGTAGATTTTATCAATCACATCAAATGTGACTCCTAGATCATTTAGGGGGCATTGCCTTATCAATCACATCTGATGTGATCACCCTAAACATTGCCTCTAGATTAGACTGACCCTGACTATCGCCAATTATGCCAACTAACCTAGTTAAGTCAACCCATTGTTCCCCAATCAACTCCTCATAGGTTCACTTGATCTTGGCTATGGCACAACAAATCTCATGCCCTAATGATTTTATCATGTGAACAATGGAAGGCTAATGACTTAATATTCGTGAAGGGATTTAGCGCATCTAGGTCCCATCATGTATGTACAACATTTGTATCATGCTAGTTACATATCCTATATGTGAATTTTAGATTAATTTCAATTAACTTAAATTTATAAGATCCAATCTTATGATTGGGACTCGTAATCAAATTAGGATCCTGATCATTATCTAATTTAGGAACCCTAATTATGTGACCAAATCAATTGCTACCATCCTGATTAACCTTAATTGATTTAATCAATTAAGAGCTTTCCTTAACAATGGCCAGATCAGCTGATCAATGGGGTCCTATTTAGCATACCTTCGATCCCATTGAATGATTTTTCCTAGGCAGCGAACGAAGCAATTAAAAACCAATTAAAAACCATGATCGCACCTTTCTAGACACCAATGTAGTTAAGCCCAATTGATTAGATCAATTATGGGATCATAGGATCAAACAATGATATGGTTAAGTCTAATTTTTCCTAAACCTTATCATCTATTACACATTATGATAAGATAAGATAGTGATCTTTAGGGATTTATGATAAGTATAAATATTTTATAATAATTTATTTTAAATATTTGTCTTATCATTATCTGTTATGATAAATTTGTTTTCATCACATGAAAATCCTAATTGGTCTCTATCATAACATCCTTAATATCTATAATCATGATAACATGTCAAAATTTAAAATTTTAATTTTAATCTTGATTATCATGTTATCATGATATAATTATTTTAGATTTTTAATCATGTTATTTATCATGTCAAAATTAAATTCTAAACATGATATGTTAAATTTCAGCCTTTATGATTATGTCACACATAAATCATAATTTTTAATTTTTAACAAGATCAAATCTAAATAATTCATGTTTATTATCATATAATAAGCTTATTAAATATTTAATCTTCATCAATACAATTATTTCAGATTTTAATCATGTTATCATGCCAAAATTAAATTCTAAACATAATATGTTAAATTTTAGCCTTTATGATTATGTCACACATAAACCATAATTTTTAATTTTTAACATGATTAAATCTAAATAATTTATTTATTATTATATAATAAACTTATTAAATATTTAATCTTCATCATATAGGCAATATGTATATTTTATATCGCATGTAAAATTTAGATCTATGTATATAAAAACTAGAACTCAGGTAATCTATCAAATTAACTAAATTTGAAGCCTGAGGTGGCTCTGATACCATGTAGGGAATTACGTATATTTTAAATAAATTAAATTCATATATCACGCAGCGGAAGATAAAAATAAATATAAATTTAATTTCAAAGCCCAAGATCCTCAGGGAACAAATTCAATTAACAAGAAATAACACATGATTTAATAATAGATCATACTTGTATTCTTTATTGGGGATGAAGCCTGATGAAGTCGTAAATGATTTACCACTAGCCGTCATATGTCCGGCCTCTAATGGTGATCCATGCAAAGATCTTTGGATGATGTCCTCTCAGGATTGGATGATAACCTTCTTGCGAGGGGTGCTAGCACCTTTTTTCTTTTCAATTGATTTCTCAAATCAAGAGAGAGAACAATTCCTTGATCAAGATCAAATCTTGATAATCAAGAGAGAAAATATTTCTTTATCAAGATCAAATATTGATCTATCAAAGAAAATAATTTTTTGATCAAGATCAAATCTTGATCAATCAAGAAAGAAAAGATTTTTTGATCAAGATCAAATCTTGATCAACCAAGAAGAGAGAGAACGCCTTCCTTCAACAACCCAGAAAGAGGGACGTAGAGAGAGAGAGGAGCTTTCAATCCTTCAAGAGAGAGAGGGATATCCTAAAGAGAGAAAGGATGTTTTAGAGAGAGAAAGTGAGTGTTAGGCATCAAAAGAGAGTAAAAGAAGAAGTTAGGCGTGTCTCTCGAAGGGGGTATCTCTCTTCTTTTTATATATGAAAAGGAGGTTGTGTGGTTCTATTGACCCACCTATTGATTTTGATAATTAACAAAAACATTGAGTATATTTCTTGTGTTACTAATGAAATTAACAAGTGTTTCAGAAACTTAGAAACGTTATGTTATTCAAATGATATACAAAATTAGGTTTGAATCAGTTTTTTAATGAAAAATATTTAAGTTCAGAACTTAGAGCCGACACCCATTGTGTCTGGAGCCGACCCCAGGGCGTATCAGAATAGTTCAATATTTTTGGCACGGTTCGAAGTCAACACATGGTATTCCGAGCCGACTCTAACCTGAGTTACAGAGAAAGCTTTTTGCGTCAGTTTTTGAAGCCAATACCTTGAGTTTTGGAGCCGACACCGGAGCCGACACCTGAAATGCTAGAGCCGACTCTAACCTGAGAACAGAGAGTGTATATTTTGGGACATCATTAGAGTTGACACCCTTGGAAATTAGAGCTGACTCCAGAACACGTCGAGCCGACAGTTTTTCGGAGCCGACTCCCCAATGGATGTTTTGTTACTATTTTTTGAAACCCGACTTGGAGCCGACACATGAAAAGTTGGAGCTGACTCCAACATGTCAGGAATGAATTTCAAATCTGTCAGAATGGATTCCAACGGTAACTTTTCTTTACCTAACCCCTAACAAATATATTTCTTTGTGTGAGGAAGCAATCCAAGTACTTTGTAACAGCTATATTTCACCTAATCTTGGATTATGGAGGATTATAAAGGGCATCATCCGTTTCAAAAATAGAGAACATAGAACAAAAGGAAAGAAAATGGAAAATAAAGAGAAAGAAAAAGAGGGAAATCAAAGAGAAAAATCTCTGTGCTCAAGGCCATCAATAGAAAAGAGATAAAAGAGATAAAAGAGAAATCCAAAGGAGTTCCAAGATCAAATCCGAAGGATTTCCACCGATTTGAAGGAGAAGAGCTTGAGCCCTAAATTTTCAACTTCTCTTCAATGAGCTTCGTTCAAGAATCAAAGTTCAAATACTGTTAGCCGATTCAGAAGAGAAGAGGAAAAGAAGAAAAGCTCAACTTCAAATCGCTTCAAAACAGGCTTTTCTATTCTTATTTATTTACATTGTATATTTTCTCATTTGAGGAGCTTTAAATTGCTGTAAACATTATTTGAATTATTTGTATTCTAATTCAATCAGTGGATTGAATAGGTTGAGGTAGTTAACCTCGGGGTAAGCTAAGTGTAGCTTATGGTTGGTTGTGCTGATGAACCCATGAAAACCAGCTGGGTTCGTTTCATTGTGACCCCGTGTAAAACAACAAGTTCGAGTTGTGATCTTGAAAAATAACTCGCTGTAATCAGGTGATTATAGTGTGGACCCAAGAGTTGCTTGGGAGTGGACGTAGGTGTGGGATACACCGAACCACTATAAACCTTTGTGTTTGTCGTGCTCATTTCTCTCTCTCTCATTTATATTGTGCTTACTATTTTACTGCATCACTTCACTTGTGCACATTAACTTAGTGAAATTGGTTTTTAATTATTAATTTTTTAAAGAACCCAATTCACCCCCCTCTTGGGTTGCCATTTGGGCCAACAATTGGTATCAGAGCTTATTCTCATTTCAGCTTGATTTAACGATCAAGAGCTAAAGATCCAAATGGCAGCTCAAGCTGGATCATCATTTTTTGAAGGTCAATCCACAAATAGACCTCCTTATTTAGTTGCACAAATTATTCTTATTGGAAAGCTAGAATGAGAATTTTTATTCAAGCTTTAGATTATGAATTATGGAGTGTCATATTAATGGTCCTAGCACATCCCACACATTGTTGATGGATCTATTGTTCCTAAGCCCGAAAGGGATTGGAATGAAAATGATAAAAAAATGGCTCAGCTTAATGCCAAAGCCATGAATGTTTATATTGTTCTTTGGATGCAAATGAATTCAACAGAATATCCACATGTATTTCAGCCAAAGAAATATGGGATAGGTTGGAAGTTACTCATGAGGGTACCAACCAAGTCAAAGAATCTAAAATTAATATTCTAGTGCACAAATATGAACTATTTAGCATGGAACAAAATGAGTCAATCACATGCATGTATACTAGATTCACTGATATTGTAAATGGTTTAAAGAGTCTTGGTAAGACTTATACTAACTCTGAATTAGTGTAAAATTCTTAGGTCTCTTCCAAGATCATGGGAAGCCAAAGTGACTGCAATCCAAGAAGCCAAGGATTGAATATTTACCTTTGGAGAGCTACTTGGATCCTTGATGACCCATGAATTGACAATGAAACAACATCAAGAGGAAGAGGTGAAAAAGAAAAGAACAATAGCTCTCAAGGCTGCAGAAGATGAAAAGAGCAGCAGTGAAGATGTTGAAGATGATGATGAGACAGTTTTCTTGCTATAAAATTCAAGAAATTTATGCAAAGAAGAGACCCTTCCACAAGAGAAAGTCTAGAATAAAATGGAAGGAGAAAGAGAAGAGAAAAGGATAAGGACAAGGATAAAGATCCCTTAATATGTTATGAATGTAAGAAGTCGGATATTTTAGATCTGAATGTCCACAATTAAAGAAGGGATACAAGAAAAAGAAGAAAGCCTATGTTGCAACTTGGAGTGATAGTGAAGAGTCTTCATCCGAAGAAGAACAAAAAGAGGTTGCCAACATTTGCTTCATGGCGAACGATGACAATGAGGTAAATTTGAAACCCCCAATGTTGATTTCACTTTTGATGAGTTATATGATACTTTCAATGAATTAGTTAGTGATTTCAAGATTTTGAAAACAAGAACAAATCATTGAAAACTAAAATTTAGATCTTCTCAAAATAAAAAATGAACTTGTTTTTGAGATCAAAAGTTTGAAATCTGAAAAAGAAGACATATTGAAGGAAAAAGAATCAATTTCTAATGAAAATCTTAATTTAAAGAAAGAAGTTGATAAGTATAAAATGTTGTTGATAAATTTATAAATAGCTCGAAAAAACTTAATTTACTATTGAACAACCAAAGAGCTGTTTTTGATAAAGCTGAGTTAGGATATAGACCACACATGAAACAAAAATATGTCAACAATTTCTTTGTGAAGAAAAATAATATTTCATGTTATCACTGTAACAAGAAAGGACATAAATCTTATGAATGTAATTTCAAAAGATCTCATAAGAATTTAAATCATAAAGGCAAGAAAATATGGGTTCCAAAAGGAACATCTTTATTGCTACTAACCATGAAGGACCCAAGAAGGCTTGGGTACCTAAACATAAGATTTGATTGTCTTGCAGGAGTGTCTTGCGGCCAAAGGATCAAAAAAAAATGGTATCTTGATAGTGGCTGCTCAAGACACATGACATGTGACAAGGAGCAATTCATCACCTTGAAATCAAAAGAAGAGGAGTTGTAACTTTTGGAGATAATGACAAAGGCCAAATTATGGGCTTTGGTAAAATTCAAATACTCCCTCCACTTTTATTGAAAATATTTTGTATGTAGATGGTTAAAGCATAATTTGATTAGCATAGCCAACTGTGTGATAAAGGTTTCAAAGTTTCCTTTGAAGCTTCTATTTGCACTGTATCAAATCCATTGACAATAGCATTATATTCATTGGAAATAGAAATGGCAATGCATACTTAATTGATTTAGACAAATTGTCTACTAGTAATCATTGCTTAATTGCAATAATGCTAAAGTAAATGAGATTGGATGGCTATGGCATCGTAAATTAGGTCATGCAAGCACACACTTAATTTCAAAATTAATTAGAATGGATTTAGTTAAAGGTCTTCCTAAATTAGATTTTGAAAATAATAGAATTTATGATGCATGTCAATTTGGAAAACAAACTAGAAACTCTTTCAAATCTAAAAATATTATTTCCACTACTAGGCCACTCGAGCTACTTCATATGGACCTTTTTGGACCTACTAGAACCACCGTCTAAGAGAAAAGAAATATGTCTTGTGATAGTAGATGATTATTCTAGATTCACTTGGGTATTGTTTTTAGCTCATAAAGATGAGACTTTCCCTATATTTTTGAAATTCTTCAAGAAAGTCACAAATGAGAAAAACACACCATAGTGTCTCTTAGAAGTGATCATGGAATTAATTTAAAAATTATTTATTTAAAAATTTCTGCATTGAAAATGATATTCATTATAATTTTTTAATACCTAGAACACCGCAACAAAATGGAGTTGTAGAAAGAAAAATAGGACTCTAGAAGATATAGCCCGTACCATGCTATGTGAAAGCTAACTCCCAAAATATTTTTGGATGAAAGCTATAAACACGGCATGTTACATCCTAATAAGCCTTAATTAGACCAATTCTTAAGAAAACTCCCTATGAATTATGGCATAATAGGAAACCTAACATTAGTTACATTCATGCATTTGGTTGTCGATGTTTCATTCATAATAATGGTAAAGACAATCTTGGAAAGTTTGACGCTAAATCTGATGAAGGTATCTTCTTAGGATATTCCACTTCTAGTAAAGCATATAGAGTATTTAATAAGAAATACTTAATTGTAGAAGAATCAATTCATGTAGTATTTGATGAGTCTTTAGTATCAAGTTCTGAAAAGATTAATGATGAGGAAGATACAAATTTGCTTGAAATAATATTAAAAATTAAATATAGATGTATCTTCAGATTATGAATCAGAAGCTAAAGATGATGATTCACCTAAGGATGATGATTCACCTAAGGATGATGTTATTGATACTACTTGTAATGATGTAGATCTACCTAGAGATTGGAGATATGCTTATGGTCATCCCAAGGAATTGATTATAGGTGATCCATCTCAAGGTGTAAGAACTAGATCATCAATGAGAAATATCAATAATCATCTTGCATTTGTATCTCATATAGAATCTAAAACTATCGAGGAAGCCGAAAAAGATAGTAATTGAATGTTAGCTATGCAAAAAAATTAAATCAATTTACTACGAATAAAGTTTGGACCCTAGTAGATAGACCCAAAGGTCTTTCCGTTATAGGATCTAAATGGGTATTTAGAAATAAATTAAATAAAAATGACATAGTAATTAGAAATAAAGCTAGATTAGGTGCAAAAAGATATAATCAAGAAGAATGAATTGATTTTGATGAAACTTTTGCACATGTTGCTAGATTAGAAGCAATTAGACTATTACTTGTATTTGCATGTTATATGAACATTAATTTATTTCAAATAGATGTGAAAAGTGCATTTTTTAATGGATTTATAAATGAGGAAGTTTTTGTAGAACAACCATCTGGTTTTGAAGATCATGAATTTCCAAATCATGTTTTTAAATTACACAAAGCACTATATTGTTTAAAACAAGCACCTAGAGCTTAGTATGATAGGTTAAGCAAATTTCTAATTGAAAATGATTTTACTAGAGAAAATATTGATAAAATCCTATTTTTGAAAAGGAAAGATAAAGATTTATTAGTAGCACAAATTTATGTAGATGATATTGTATTCGGTGCTACTAACGATCTTCTATGTCAAGAATTTGCAAAGTTGATGTAGGGTGAGTGTGAGATGAGCATGATGGGAGAACTTAACTTCTTCCTTGGACTACAAATCAAACAAGAAAGAGAGGGAATTTTTATCAACCAAACAAAGTACACGAAAGAAATCCCCAAGAAGTTTGGAATGGAATCAGTTAAACCCCTTGGAACACTTATGAGTCCTTCATGCAAACTGGATAAAGATGAAGATGGTAAGCAAATTGATCAAAAGTATTATAGAGGTATGATCGGTTCTCTACTTTATTTAATGGCTAGTAGACCTGATATTATGTTTGATGTTTGTTTATGTGCTAGATATCAGTTTGAACCTAAAGAATCTCACCTAATTGCTATAAAAAGAATTCTAAGATCTTTAAGTGGAACTAAAAATGTAGGATTATGGTATTCTAGAGATTCAACATTAAATTTGATTGCATATTCTAATTCTAATTATGTTGGTTGTAAACTGGATAGAAAAAGTACAAGTGGAGCATGTCAATTTTTAGGTAGTAACTTAATCTCTTGGTTTAGCAAAAAGCAAAATTCGGTTGCACTATCAGCTGCTGAAGCTGAATATATTGCAGCTGAAAGTTGCTATGCTCAAATCCTTTGGAGTAAGCGACAACTTAAAGATTATGGCATAATACTTGATAAAACTCCAATTAGATGTGATAATACTAGTGTAATAAATCTAACTAAAAAATCCAATTCAACATTCAAGAACAAAACACATTGAAATAAGATATCATTTCATTAGAGAACATGTAGCTAATAATGATGTTTGTCTTGATTATGTTTGTACTGATGAACAATTAGTGGACATATTACAAAACCCCTAAGTGAAAAGAGATTTTGTTATCTTAAAGGAGAATTAGGGATTTGTGATCCATCGGAATGATTTTAAAACTCCTAGGAATAACTATCTAGAATTTATTCATTTTCTTGAAAAATCTTTTGTGATTCTAAGGAAAACTCATCTAGATATTTGAACCTTTTGATTAAACACATTCCAAGGAATTTTATCCAAAATTTATTGATTATTTGACAAGTTTTAGATCCTTTGAAAATCTAATTTTGTTTCACTGAAACTGTCTGGGAGTCGACACCTCTGTTAGTGGAGTCGACACCCTGCCTGTGTCGCTCTCTGTCTGAGACCCTGGAGATGACACCCGCCTTTGCGGAGCTGACTCTATTTCAGGTGCTGACTGTGTTAGCGACTTGGAGTCGACACCCAACTTTGCGGGAGCCGACACCTTGTGGTCCCAGTTTGACTATTTTAGGTCCGAGTCGACACCTATTCAACCCCATTCATTTCCAATCTCTTCCAAAACTCTCTCCAAACCTTCCAAAACCTAGAATCTCTCTAATCCATCACTCCCTAGCAATCTATGGCACCTAAGCGCTGAGGATCGATATTTGGAGCGACTATGACGATGGGAAAGCAGACTGTGAGACGTCCGGCACGTCAACCCTCGCCCAGCTCGTCTTCAACGTCATCATCCTCTACTCCTAGTGCCATCCCTGGTCCTTCTTCTCCACATGTTGATCTTGTTGGTCCAGATAGCAACCCAAGAGGGGGGTGAATTGGGTTTTTCAAAAATTAAACTCCTTTTAAAAAACAATCCCCCAGCGGAAGTGAAAACTTAGATGTATACGAATTAAAACAGAGTATACAAGAATGGAGAGTAAGAGACAAGGAAATAATCATGGCAAACACAAGAAGTTTTATAGTGGTTCGGTGTACCTACACCTACATCCACTCCCAAGTACCTCTTGGGTCCACACTATAATCAATCTGATTACAGCAGAGTTGTTTTGCAAGCTCACAACTCAAACTTGTTGTTTTTCGGGTGAACAACGAACCCAGCTGGTTTTCAAGGCTCACCAACACACAACCTTACAACACAAGCAAACTGCTTGCCCAAGGCTAACAGCCTCAATGGAATCAATCCTCGATTGACCCAGCAAACAATAACATTTTTACAAGTTTAAAACTCCTCCAATGAGCAAATACACAATAATAGAACAACAATAAAGAGATAGGAATCAAAGCCTGATTTGCAGATCTTGATGGCTTGCTTCTTCTCTTCTCTTGAGTGGATCTTCCTTTAGAATGCTCTTAAAGCTTCGAAGATCAGAAAGCTAGGGCTTGCTTCTTCTCTTGAGATTTCTTCAAAATGAAACCACGAAAGCTTGAAATTTCTCTCTCTTCTTTTGGGGAATCAGTATAATCTTCCCTTTCGAATCTTCCCTCTTTTCTCTTTTGATTTTCTGACGTATTTCAAAGGTTTTTCTCTATTCTTGTCTCTCTTCTTTTTTTCGGATTCAACAGAAAACCCCTTCTTATAGATCCTTCTTAATCCATAAATAGTGAAAACTATCCGTTAGAAACAAGTGTAAGAAGGATTAGAACCAAATATGGTAATAGCCGTTGGGATTAAAAAGATAAAAGTAGAGTTTAGAGACGTTCTGACAGTTCTGGAGTCGTATCTAACAATCTGGAGTCGACTCTAACTTTTCTAGACTCGGCTCTAAATCGAAATCCCCAATCCGCTCGATCTGGAGTTGTCTCTGACTTTTCTGGGGTCGACATGAAAATCTTCTAGAGTCGACTCTAACAGTCGGGAGTCGACTCTAAGTCGTGGCCAGAAAAACCATCGTTCTATCTTTTCTATTGGAGTCGGCTCTAACAGTCCGGGAGTCGACTCTAAGTCTGTGCCGAATTTCGGAGTCGACTCTATGATTTCATGTGTCGACTCTAATGTCTGCAATCTTACCTTGACATTAGATTCGAACTAGAATTTAATTTGTCTAGTGATCTTGATTAATGAATCAAATCATAAACTGAAAAACTTAATCAAAATCATTAGTAACTTCAAATGTTATACTCAAATAGTTTTGTTAATCATCAAAATCAACAATTGGGTCAACAATCTCCCCCTTTTTGATGATGACAAAAACTTTGAGTATATGCATTAAAAATTCATTTGAACTAAGAATTATAGACATTGTTAAAGCTTTAAAACTTCATAATAGAGAATTTGATGTCAAGTTTCAAAATGAACTTTAAAAATATACTTGAGTTCTATTATAACCAGCAATTAAGATGATTTAACATAGAAAATCATTAAGCTCCCCCTGCATTAAATAACTCCCCCTATGCAAGGTATATGTAGATAAACTGAAATATGATCAATTGATTAGAATTTAGAAATTTCTCTCTCCCCTTTTAAGATATGCCAATTGATATGCCAATTGATTAAGACTTATTGAAATCTTATAAATCTTATATTCTTTCATTTTTTTAATGCATATACACTTTTCTCTCCCCCTTTTTTGTTATCAGCAATAAGGTGAATTTAGAAACAATAATGTAGGTTATCAGAGCGAGGGTGTTGGTTCATTCAATCGTAGAGATAGTAATCTTCATCCATGGTACTTGCTCGACATAGACAAATTTGCAATAAAAAGATAATTGTATTTCATTTCGAGATGCATTACATGTGTCTATCAAAATACATTCTCAGTAAAGTACTATATCAATCAGACATTCCTAGATACATGCTAACAAAGTATGATAAACTAGAAATCAAAATATGAAGAGCTAAACTTAGGTTTCTAAAAGATTGGGGTAGGATAGGCTTTAGATAGGGTATCACTGTAGGAAATAGAAGGTCACTCAAACATGATTCTATACAATTTTCTTCAGATGGCCTATCATTTCCATAATTTCATCTTTTTGTGCCTTCAAGACAACTTTCAACTTGAGCAACAACAAGGTCTAAATCTTTCTTCAATTGTCCAGTAGCATCTAGATAGGCTCTAGATCCGTCTGCAATCCTTCCAGCCTTTTAAAAATCTTTTGAAGCTCAGTGCCAAGAGACTCTGCAGAGTGGCTAATTGAAAATGAAATCAAGTCGAGTCTGGAATTGATCTCCTCCTTAAATTGTCTGATGTCATCTCTCAACTGACAAATATCATTGCTCCTCTGACTGTCATACTCAGCTAGTAGTGCTCTGAGCTGACCAATCTGCTCATCAGAAAATCTCCCAAAACAAATGTTGTCTAAGGTGGAGGTGAGGAATATGTGCTCGGTCCAGCCTCAGAAGGTCCAGCAGTAGATGGTCCCGCAATAGATGGGTCAGGGACTGATGGTCCCGCAACTGATGGTCTAGGGATGTCCTCTACTCTGGCCTCCTCAACTCTGGCCTCCCGACCTCCTTTAATCTAATTACCATTTATATTTCTGAAGCCCATGCGGTGAATAGTAGAGACACTGTAGTAATCTGTATGCCTTAATTTCCTCAGTGGCTCATTGTCCATGATCAATACACCTTGGCTTCTGAATACCAAAGTCAGAATCATACCATAAGGCAATGTAGATCTCTTCTTGGTTGCTGCTTCCGCCATATAGCTTATCATCATCCCAGCTAAGTTTACTGGCTGCCCGGTGATGATGCAATCCATCAACAAGATGTCTCGCTCTGAGACATACTCAAATCTGCCTATCTTTGGAAACAATATCCTCCCGCAGATGTTGTGAAGAAGTCGGAGTTCCAAATTCAGTTAATTTGCCAAATCTCCTCAAACTCAGATACTTCTCTCCCCAATATCTTAGATAGGGCTCCACTACGATCATCATGCTGATACTCATTTATTCCAATAGTGGGCATCTCTAATAAATTTCCAAGCATCTCAGCAGTAATTACAACTCTTGTTCCTCTAACAAAACTTACTAAACCTCCCTCTCCTCTACTTAAATCATTGTAGAACTCTCTTACAAGGGCAGGTAGGTAGGAACATCCAAAGAACAAACTTTCTCCCAACCCATTTCCTTCAATTGACGGCCAATAGTAAAACCTTCCGAAGCAAAGAAGTCAAAATCAACTTTTCTTCCGGTAGTGATGGCCTTACCCGCTAATTGATCGACGCGTGGAGAAGATGGAGAAGGTGGAGAAGCTTCTTGAGTGGCAGATGATGAAGATGACATCGCTTGCCTCGAATCGTCCTTTTTCTCGTGGGAATGGCCGAACCTCCAACAATCGCATGCCTTTTAGGAGCCATGGGATTCGATTGGAATGAGTAATCAAGGGTGAAGAGTTTAGAGGGGTTGGAATAGGTTTGGAACGGCTCTAGAGAGGATTGGAGACGATAGGGTTCGTTTAGGTGTCGACTCCGCCTTTTATTTTTGACCTAGGTTCACTTAGAGTCGACTCCCGCAAAGCAGGTGTTGGCTCCGAACCAGAAAATTGTTAGCGCCCGAATTAGAGTCGGCTCTGCAGAGGCAGGTATCGGCTTTAATTGCCCAGACAGAACATCAAATAGGAAGGTGTCGACTCTACAAACTGTAGGTGTCGACTCCACAATAGTTTCAGTGAAAAATTTGAATTTCAAGGATCTGAAACTAATCAAATTAATCATCAAACTCTAGATAAATGTTCCTTAATTAATTGGGTAAACAATGAATCAAATTTCTAGATAAATTTCCTTATTGAACATAGAGGATTTTCAAGAATTGATGAAGTCTAGATAGTTGTTGTCCTTAAGAGTTTCAGAAAGTCATTCTAAAGGATCACAAACTCCTAATTCTCCTCTAAGATAACAAAATCTTTCTTCACTTAATGGTTTGGTAAAAATATCAGCTAATTGATCATTAGTATTCACATATTCAAGACAAACATCATTGTTGGAAACATGTTCTCTAATAAAGTGATGTCTAATTTCTATGTGTTTAGTTCTAGAGTGTTGGATTGGATTCTTAGTTAGATTGATTGCACTAGTATTATCACATCTAATAGGAATTTTATCAAGTGTGATACCATAATCTTCAAGTTGTCGCTTAATCCAAAGGATTTGAGCACAACAACTTCCAGCTGCAACATACTCTGCCTCAGCAGTGGATAATGCAACCGAATTTTGCTTCTTGCTAAACCAAGAAATTAAGTTACTTCCTAGAAGTTGGCATGCACCACTCGTACTTTTCCTATCTAATTTACAACCAGCATAATCAGAATCAGAATAAGCAATCAATTTCAAAGTTGAGTCTCTAGAATACCATAATCCTACATTTTTAGTTCCATTTAAGTATCTAAAGATTCTTTTAACAGCAAATAAATGTGATTCTTTAGGATTAGATTGATATCTTGCACATAGGCAAACAGAAACATAATATCTGGCCTACTTGCAGTTAAGTAAAGAAGTGATCCGATCATACCTCGGTAATGCTTCTGATCTACTTTCTTACCTTCTTCATCCTTGTCCAGCTTGCATGAGGGACTCATTGGCGTACCAAGGGGTTTAGCAGATTCCATACCAAACTTCTTGAGTATTTCCTTTGTGTACTTTGTTTGGTTGATGAAAATCCCCTTTTCTCTTGTTTGATTTGAAGTCCAAGGAAGAAGTTGAGTTCTCCCATCATGCTCATCTCGAATTCTCCCTGCATTAACTTAGCGAATTCTTGACAAAGGAGATTGTTAGTAGCACCAAATACAATGTCATCAACATAAATTTGAACAATTAAAAAATCCTTTTCTTTTCTTTTTAAAAATAAAGTTTTATCAACATTTCCTCTAGAAAAATTATTTTCAATTAAGAATTTACTTAATCTATCATACCAAGCTCTAGGTGCTTGCTTTAAACCATAAAGTGCTTTGTGTAATTTGAAGACGTGGTTTGGAAATTCATGATCTTCAAAACCAGGAGGTTGTTCAACATAAACTTCCTCATTTATAAAACCATTTAAAAATGCACTTTTAACATCCATTTGAAATAAGTTGAAATTCATATGACATGCAAATGCAAGATGATTATTGTTATTTCTTATTGATGATCTAGTCCTTACACCTTGAGATGGATCACCTATGATTAGGTCCTTAGGATGACCATAAGCATATCTCCAATCTCTAGGTAGATCTTTATCATTATGAGCAGTATCAATACCATCATCCTTAGGTGAGTTATCATCCTTAGCTTCAGGTTCTTGATCTGAAGATACATTTAATTTTTCAATCCCTCTTTCAATCAAAGATGTATCTTCCTCATCATCAATTTTACTCGAACTTGATGCTAAAGATTCATCAAACACTATATGAATGGATTCTTCTACAACTAAACTTCTTTTATTAAATACTCTATATGCCTTGCTAGATGTAGAATATCCTAGGAAAATGCCTTCATCAGACTTTGCATCAAACTTCCCAAGATTGTCCTTACCATTGTTATGAATAAAGCATTTACAACCAAATGCATGAAAATAACCTAAATTTGGTTTCCTATTATGCCATAGTTCATAGGGAGTTTTCTTAAGGATAGGTCTAATTAGGGCTCTATTTAGGATGTAACATGCTGTGTTTATAGCTTCGCCCAAAAATATTTTGGAAGTTGGCTTTCACATAGCATGGTACGGGCCATGTCTTCTAAAGTCCTATTCTTTCTTTCTACAACTCCATTTTGTTGTGGTGTCCTAGGTGCTGAAAAATTATGATGTATGCCTTTTTCAAAACAGAATTTTCAAATAAGTGATTTTCAAATTCAGTTCCATGATCACTTCTAATAGACACTATGGTAGTGTTTTTCTCATTTGTGACTTTCTTAACGAATTTCAGGAATATTGAGAAAGTCTCATCTTTGTGAGCCAAAATATTACCCAAGTGAATCTAGAGTAATCATCTACTATCACAAGACCATATTTCTTTCCTCCTAGACTTGTGGTTCTAGTAGGTCCAAAAAGGTCCATGTGTAGTAGCTCTAGTGGCCTAGTAGTTGAAACAACATTCTTAGATTTGAAAGAAGTTCTTGTTTGTTTTCCAAATTGACATGCATCACATATTTGATTATTTTCAAAATTTAAACTAGGAATACCTTTAACTAAATCCATTTTCAATAGTTTAGAAATTAGGTGTGTGCTTGCATGACCTAATCTACGGTGCCATAGCCAACCAATCTCATTCATCTTAGCATTATTAGCAACTAAGCAATGATTACTTGAGACAAATTACTCAAATCAATTAAGTACACATTGCCATAACGTTTACCAACAAGAATAATGCTGTTATCAATGGGATTAGTAACAGTGCAAATAGAAGCTTCAAAGGAAACTTTGAAACCTTTATCACACAGTTGACTAATACTTATCAAGTTATGCTTAAGTCCATCAACATATAAGACATTATCAATATGAGTAGATGGAGTAATTTGAATCTTACCAATACCCATGATATGGCCTTGACCATTATCACCAAAAGTAACTACTCCACCTCTTTTTGATTCAAGGGTGATGAATTGATCTTTGTCACCCGTCATGTGTCTTGAGCAACCACTATCAAGGTACCACTTTCTTTTCAGTCTGATGGCTGCAAGACACTCCTGTAAAATATTCATATCTTAACTTTAGGTACCCAAGCCTTCTTGGGTCCTTCATGGTTAGATGCAATAAATATTGTTCCTTTGGGAACCCAAATCATCTTTTTATCATGTGGAGTTTTACACATATAAGATTTATGTCCTTTGTTTCCACATTTAAAACAAGTAATATTTGATGATTTTTTAGCATGTAAAAAATATTTTTCAAGGATTTTTGCTTTTTAAGTGGATTATATCCTAATCCAGCTTTATCAAAAATAGCTTTTTGGTTGTCCAAAATCATATTAAGTTTGATAGAGCTTAAAGTAAATTTATCAACTATAGGTTTAAGTCTATCAATTTCATTTTTCAAGCTTCCATTTTCTTTTATCAAAAGTTCTTTTTCTACAACATGCTTTTCATTTTCTAAAGATAGATTTTGCATTTGATTTTTCAGATCTTTGTTTTTGAACTTAACTTTGCAAAATCATCCATCAATTCATAAAATGCACTATGCAACTCATCGAAAGTAAAGTCATCAAGAAAACTTGGACTTACCTCATCATTGTCTGCCATGAAGCATAGATTGGCCATTTCACTCTTCTCTTCCTCTTCGGAACTTGAGCTTTCCGAATCACTCCATGTGGCCATCATTGCCTTCTTTTTGAATCTCCGGATGCCTTTCTTTAGTTGTGGATTCAGATTTAAAGTGTCCCGGCTTCTTGCATTCAAAACAGATAACTTCTTTTTCTTTGCCCTTGTCCTCATCTTTTCTAGCAAAGGGCTTTTTCTTTTCAAACTTCTTCTTCTTCATGAATCTTTTAAACTTCCTTGTGATGAGTGTCATGTCCTCATCATCACTTTCATCTTCAGATTCATGAGGCTCTTCCATATATTCAGAAATCTTAAGAGCCATAGTCCTCTTCTTCTTTGACTCATCATCATCAACATGTTGCTTAACTTGAAGCTCATGAGTCATCAAGGATCCCAATAATTCTTCCAGGGGTAGGGTACTTAGATCCTTTGCCTCTTGTATTGCAGTTACTTTAGCTTCCCAAGTCCTAGGCAAAGAACGCAAAACCTTCCTCACAAGATCAGAATTATCATAAGATTTACCAAGACTTTTTAAACCATTAACTATATCAGTAAATCTAGTAAACATATCAGAAATAGATTCACATGCATCCATTTTAAACAATTCATACTTATGAACTAGCATGTTAATCTTGGATTCCTTGACTTGATTTGTTCCCTCATGGGTAACCTCAAGTCTATCCCAGATTTCCTTAGCAGAAATGCAAATAGATATACGATTGAATTCATTTGCATCTAATGAGCAGTACAAAACATTCATTGCCTTGGCATTAAGTTGTGCCAATTTTTTATCTTGTTCATCCCATTTCATTTCCGGTTTAGGAATCTCCATGCCATTAATTCTAGCAGTGGGTGTGTGTAGTCCATTGACTATAATGCTCCATAGATCATAGTCAAGTGCTTGAATGAAGATTTTCATTCTAGCCTTCCAATAACCATAGTTTAAACCATTAAACAAGGGTGGTCTATTAGTAGATTGGCCTTCGGAAAAAGATGAACCAGCTTGAGTTGCCATGTGGATCTTTGACTCTTGATCATTAGATCAAATCAAATGAGCACTAGCTCTGATACCAATTGTTGGTCCACATAGCAACCCAAGAGGGGGGTTGAATTGGGTTTTTCAAAATTAAACTCTTTTTAAAAAATAATCCCCCAGCGGAAGTGAAAACTTAGATGTATACGAATTAAAACAGAGTATGCAAGAATAGAGAGTAAGAGACAAGGAAATAATCATGGCAAACACAAGAAGTTTTATAGTGGTTCAGTGTACCTACTGTAGGGAGAAATAGTCTCCGAGGCATGCATATTTTTAAAAATTGATAACTATTATCATTGCAAAAATTAAAAGATTACATATATCTATCTAATATCATCAGATCATATCTTTGCCTATATATTCAGGGGCGTTTGATCTAAAATAGCATATAAAAATATCAAGATCATATCTTGATCTTCAAGATGACTAGTCACACTATTAATCTTGAAGCCGGCCTTAAGATCTAGGGATCAAATCACTTACCTAAGAACAGTAGGTAAATCCTTATTGCTCTGCAGCCATTCAATCGTCCGACCTCTAGTATCGTCCACGCGAAGCCCCGAATGATCAGATTTTCAGGAGTGCTAGCTCAAAAAAAATAGCTTTGCTGATCTTGAATCCTCTCACTTGAATCTTTCTTCAGATCCATCAGGCTTTCGCTAACACCAGAATCACCAGGATTTTCTATTCTAAAAATTTAGGATTACAATCCACGACAATTAGAATTACAATCCATGACAAATCGTGTATTGTTTTCTATTTTTGTTCTGTGTTCTCTAGTGAGGGAATGCCCTCTATTTTAGTCTCGATTTAGCCTTGACATTTAATTCTGACATTAAGAATCCGTCGTTTGGCAAAAGCAAAGAGACGCCGAAGGCGCGGCGCTTGGTTTAATTCCTACGTTCGGCGCTTGGTTTAATTCCGACGTTCAGAGAAACCAAAGAGTCGCGGCATTTGATTTAGTTCCGTCGTTCGGAGAAACCAAAGAGACAAGGGATAAATCCGACGTTCGGTAAATAAATGTCATGCATTAAATTCTATCTCATGAGATGAGATTTTAGCCATCTCATCATATGAGATCCATATTCGAGAGGTTTGGGTTCTGATCTGAATTTATTTGACTTAACCCACATAGATCATGGTCCAAGCCCAAATCAAATTTGGCTAGTTTGAATCTATTTAAATTCAAATCAAGTCTAATTTCAAATCAATATTTGAAATGGCTGTCCTTCTAGTAGACTTAAACCAAATTGAATCTTTCAATTGTACTTAACCCAATTGAGATAATCAATCAATCAAATTGATTAATTAAATCATATACGATTCTCAATCGTTGATCAGCAAATAGATCATCCTAGGAAACTCTATGCGTGTGACTCTCTAGGTTCGAACCTAAGCCGGTAGCATAGAAACAACTTTCTATACTAATCGATGTGCCCATCTAGCAATGGAACCCGATGTCCGGATAGGTCGAAGAGTTGCCGAGCAAACTCTAAGAACCCTAAGAAACAGTTACCGTATAATTCATCCTCTTGACCACAAATGCTAAGGATGGCTTAAAGAGCCTGTCAACTCTAAATAGCAAATCCATAAAGTGATTTCAACTTTAGTGATTATGACTTTCACATGAAGTGCCTTGGCCAAGGTCTTGCTAAATTGAAACACAAGCATTTCTCCTTTTAATGGGATAGGTCAAAATTCCTCTTGATCCACAACTGACTACCACAAGTACTTGACTGCAACCAGTAACTTTCATAGCTGGATTAGAAATCTAA
>UESW01005052.1:285993-473463 GCA_900491605.1 Calamus simplicifolius
CAAGACTTTTTAAACCATTAACTATATCAGTAAATCTTGTAAACATATCAGAAATAGATTCACATGCATCCATTTTAAACAATTCATACTTATGAACTAGCATGTTAATCTTGGATTCCTTGACTTGATTTGTTCCCTCATGGGTACCCTCAAGTCTATCCCAGATTTCCTTAGCAGAGATGCAAATAGATATACGATTGAATTAATTTATATCTAATGAGCAGTACAAAACATTCATTGCCTTGGCATTAAGTTGTGCCAATTTTTTATCTTGTTCATCCCATTTCGTTTTCGGTTTAGGGATCCCCATACCATTAATTCTAGCAGTGGGTGTGTGTGGTCCATTGACTATAATGCTCCATAGATCATAGTAAGTGCTTGAATGAAAATTTTCATTCTAGCCTTCCAATAACCATAGTGTAAGCCATTAAACAAGGGTGGTCTATTTGTAGATTGGCCTTCTGAAAAAGATGAACCAGCTTGAGTTGCCATGTGGATCTTTGACTCTTGATCGTTAGATCAAATCAAATGAGCACTGGCTCTGATACCAATTGTTGGTCCAGATAGCAACCCAAGAGGGGGGGTGAATTGGGTTTTTCAAAAATTAAACTCTTTTGAAAATAACCCCAGCGGAAGTAAAAACTTAGATGTCGCACGAATTAAAACAGAGTATGCATAAATAGGAGATTAAAGACAAGGAAACAATCATGGCAAACACTGGAATTTTATAGTGGTTCGGTGTACCTACACCTACATCCACTCCCAAGTACCTCTTGGGTCCACACTATAATCAATCTGATTACAGCAGAGTTGTTTTGCAAGCTCACAACTCGAACTTGTTGTTTTCCTGGGTGCACAATGAACCCAGCTGGTTTTCAAGGCTCACAAGCACAAAACCTTACAACACAAGCAAACTGCTTGCACAAGGCTAACAGCCTCAATGGAATCAATCCTCTGATTGACCCAGCAAACAATAACGTTTTACAAAAAAAGCTCCTCCAATGAGCAAATATACAATGATAGAACAAAGATAAAGAGATAGGAATCAAAGCCTGATTTGCAGATCTTGGTGGCTTGCTTCTTCTCTTCTCTTGAGTGGATCTTCCTTTAGAATGCTCTTGAAGCTCAGAAGATCAGAAAACTAGGGCTTGCTTCTTTCTTTTGAGATTTCTTCAAAATGGAACTAAGAAAGCTAGAATCTCTCTCTTTTCTGTTGGGAAATCAGTATAATCTTTCCTTTCGAATCTTTCCTCTTTTCTCTTTTGATTTTCTGATGAATTTCACTCTTGTTTTTCTCTATTCTTTTCTCTCTTCTTTTTTCGGATACAACAAAAACCCCTTCTTATAGATCCTTCTTAATCCATAAATAGCTGAAAACTATCCGTTAGAAACAAGTGTAAGAAGGATTAGAACCAAATAGGTAATAGCCGTTGGGATTAAAAAGATAAAAATAAAGTTTAGAGACGTTCTGACAGTTCTGGAGTCGTTTCTGACAATCTGGAGTCGACTCTAACTTTTCTGGAGTCGGCTCTAAATCGAAAATCCCCAATCGCTCGATCTGGAGTCGTCTCTGACTTTTCTGGGGTCGACACAAAAATCTTCTGGAGTCGACTCTAACAGTCCAGGAGTCGACTCTAAGTCGTGACCAGAAAAACCATCGTTCTGTCTTTTCTGTTGGAGTCGGCTCTAACAGTCCAGGAGTCGACTCTAAGTCTGTGCCAATTTTGGAGTCGACTCTGCGATTCCATGTGTCGACTCTAATGTCTGCAATCTTACCTTGACATTAGATTCGAACTAGAACTTGATTTGTCTTGTGATTTTGATTAATAAATCAAATCATAAACTGAAAAACTTAATCAAAATCATTAGTAACTTCAAATGTTATACTCAAATAGTTTTGTTAATCATCAAAATCAATAATTGGTCAGCAGATCTTTTAGCAGGGAAAGTGATTACTATGGGTTGAAAAGTGGACTTTGGATTTTTTGAAGCTGAGGGTTTCTCACTTGGTAGAAAAATTAAAGAAATGGGATGGCAGAAGGTATGTTCATTAGATGTACCTACTTATCCGGCCCTTGTTAAGGATTTTTATCTTAATTTATCTAGAGGAGATGGAGGCCTTGTCAGCTATGTGAGAGGAACTAGAGTCCACCTAACTTCTGAAATTTTGGGAGTTTGTTAGAAATTCCTATATTGGACCTATTGCCAACTCCCATAGCGAGAGAGGTGTGGCATTATCAAGAATGCTTGGTAGAGAAGTTGCAGAGTTTGAGAAAATTAGGTCTAATTAGTTGCCCCTAGAGCTGAGATTATTGCATAATATTTGTAGCAGGATATTATTCCCTAAAACTGGACATTTTGAGTATGTATCTGAAAGGGATGTTGTAGTTATGGATAGTGTAGTGACCGGTCAACCAATCAACTTACTAAAATGATGATTTGGTATGTGGCAGAGGCAGATAGTAAGAGGTCAACCCTACCATATGGAATGATTCTGATTATAGCTTTTCAGAGTCAAGGTGTTAATATTTTGGACAATGAGCCTTTAAAGAGCCTTAGACATACAGACTATTATAATAAGGCTACCTTGCACCGTATGGGTTTCGTAAAAATCAATGGAAACTGGGAAAGGAAAGGTAATCTGGAAGACAGAGCAGCTGAGATGAACATTGCGGCCCCTATTCCATTAGAGGCAAAGCCTTCAGTGAGACATTTTTCGCCTGGTCCCAGCTGTCCTGCACCCCCAGCACCTACACCTACATCTTTTGCTCATGCACCTACTGGTTTTTCTGAGATTCAGATGGAGCAGCTCAAATCTTTATTTTTAGATCATGAGACCAAGATGAAAAATGAACTTGAGAATCATCTCATGAGTATCAGGCAGCATTTTTACTCTTTAGAGGATAAGATTAGTGTGAAAGAGTCATCCTTAAGCACATCTTCTGTTACCTTGATGAAAGATATAAGGTTAATATTTGACAAAATCAAGGACATTGCTGGTGATTCTGACACATATTCTAAGTGCAACGCAGAGCTTCAGGAAAAAGTCACGATTGCATCTGCTTTAGTTGAGAAGATGTTAAATGATTTTATGAAAATTCAAAAAAAGGGCATGGGACAAATTCTAGAAGAGCTAAAGAGAATTCTGAGATTTTGATGTTACATGCTTTGTTTTGTTTTGAACTTTAGTTTGTACTTAGGACAAATTATGTACTTTGATGTTTTGATGTATTTGATGCAATGTAATGTTTTGATGTATTTTGTTGTAATGACTAGTACTTGATAAAATGTAATGATGTATTTTGCAATGAATTAATGAATGTTCTAAATGACTTATTCTCAATGAATGAAATTTGAAGTTAACATTACTCTTTATGAGTTAATCGATTCTTATGTTTATACTTTTATAATATAAAGGGGGAGAAAGAATGGTTGATGTTGATTTAAGCTAAATGAATCTCTTCTTAATCTTTCTTGATAACAAAAAAGGGGGAGAAAGGGTTGTTTACGTATATGCATTTGATGTTAATCTAGTTATAATATATATGAGAAAGATGTTTGTATATATGTTTAGTGCTAAATGAATTTAATTTGGTTATAACATATATGCATGGAATTCAAATAAACTTTATTTGGAAAAAGTTAATTTGGTTATCATAGGGGGAGCTACCTCATTCAGGGGGAGCTTAACTATGAGAACTTAGAACTTAGTTATTTTGTAAATTTCATTGATTAATCTTGCATTTACTCAATGTTTTTGTCATCATCAAAAAGGGGGAGATTGTTGACCCACCTATTGATTTTGATGATTAACAAAAACATTGAGTATATTTCTTGTGTTACTAATGAAATTAACAAGTGTTTCAGGAACTTAGAAAGGTTATGTTATTCAAATGATATACAAAATTAAGTTTGAATCAGTTGTTTAATGGAAATATTAAGTTCAGAACTTGAGTGACACCCACTGTGTCTGGAGCTGCCCCAGGGCGTATCAGAACAGTTCAATATTTTTGGCACGGTTCGGAGTCGACACATGGTATTCCGGAGCCGACTCTAACCTGAGTAACAGAGAAGAGCTTTCTGCGTCAGTTTTTGGAGCCGACACCTTGAGTTTCAGAGCCGACACCTAGAAATGCTAGAGCCGACTCTAACCTGAGAACAGAGAGTGTATATTTTGGGACATCATTAGAGTCGACACTCTCAGAAATTAGAGCCGACTACAGAACGCGTCGAGCCGACACCACAGTTTTTCGGAGCCGACTCTCCAACAGATGTTTTGTTACTATTTTTGGAAACCCAACTTAGAGCCGACACATGAAAAGTTGGAGCCGACTCCAACCTGTCAGGAATGGAATTTCAAATCTATCAGAACGGATTCCAAAGGTAACTTTTCTTCACCTAACCCCCAACAGATCTATTTCTTTGCATGAGGAAACAATCCAAGTACTTTGTAACGGCTATATTTCACCTAATCTTGGATTATGGAGGATTATAAAAGGGCGTCATCTATTTCAAAAATAGAGAACACAGAACAAAAGAAAAGAAAATGAAAAATAGAGAGAAAGAAAAAAAGGGAAATCAAAGAGGAAAATCTCTGTGCTCAAGGCCATCAATAGAAAATAGATAAAAGAGAAATCCAAAGGAGTTCCAAGATCAAATCCGAAGGATTTCCATCGATTTAAAGGAGAAAAGCTTGAGCCCTAAATTTCTAACTTCTCTTCAACGAGCTTCGTTCAAGAATCAAAGTTCAAATACTGTTAGCCGATTCAGAAGAGAAGAGGAAAAGAAGAAAAGCTCAACTTCAAATCGCTTCAAAACAGGCTTTTCTATTCTTATTTATTTACATTGCATATTTGCTCATTTGAGGAGCTTTAAATTGTTGTAAACATTTATTTGAATTGTTTGTGTTCTAATTCAATCAGTGGATTGAATTAGTTGAGATAGTTAACCTCGGGGTAAGCTAGTGTAGCTTACAGTTGGTTGTATGCTGGTGAACCCATGAAACCAGTTGGGTTCGTTGTGACCCCGTGTAAAACAACAAGTTCGAGTTGTGATCTTGGAAAACAACCCAGCTGTAATCAGGGTGATTATAGTGTGGACCCAAGAGTTGCTTGGGAGTGGACGTAGGTGTGGGATACACCGAACCACTATAAACCTTCTTGTGTTTGTCGTGCTCATTACTCTCTCTCATTTATATTGTGCTTACTATTTTACTGCATCACTTCACTTGTGCACATTACTCTTGGGTTTCCATCTGGGCCAATAGGTTTCATAAAAAAAAGGAAGATTTTGTTACAACCACCTAACTATTCAACCATATCAAGTTAATAACAAATTATTCAAACAAATTTAGGATATTTGTTATCATGATAATGTTAGGATTACAACCACCAAATCACATCCCTAAAAAATAAGAAATTGGTTGTCCCATGAAACCAACATCGCAACCTTTCATTTGGCTTCATGAAGATGCCCCAAATCATGGGGTTCCCTCCTCCATGACATGGAGATGGGTCATGTCCATCACATGGGCATGGATCCATCCTCCACATGGTACGATCTCAGCCCTCGGCTCAATTGGGTTTCCACAAATCAAATTATGCCATCATATGGACCCAATTAAATACCATATTATTAATCTCAATTAATCTAAGTCATCCATCACATGGATCAAGTTTAATTAATGGATTTCATATGTACATCACATGTACAAAAGGTCTCTCTCTTGAACACAAATTTTTTTTCTCTATGATGAATCCTATTCATAAATTTTATGTTCTCTCATTAAGATTGAGTCAAACCCAATCCTAATTAATTGGTCATCAAATTTGAATTAAGTCCAACTTAATTCCCATTTTAACATCATCCAAAATCTTGTTAATGCGTGTGACCCATTAGGTCCCTTGACCGTTGGTAATAATCATGTCCTAATATTGACCCTAAGGATGACTTGGTCAACACTTGTCCAAGTCAATTCTTTAACCAAATCAACTCCTTGATTAAGTCAAAGAATCCATGATTATAGATCATGAGCGGCCTCTAGCAAAGTATCATGACCACCCAAATGTTAAGGGTTTTGTTGACGTGGTCATCAAGACCTGTCCATGAACGGTTAACGTACGATTCAATCCCTTCGTCACATATCCCAGATCAATCAGTGGTATGGAATGTGTCAACCATGTAATTGATTTTTGGTTACTTGATCTCAGAAAAATTGACTCATATGAATTAAAACTTCGAAACCATTTCGAATTCCAACTCAGCCTTGCAAGGATTTAATAGTCAATTTAATCCATCAAGTGGTCGTGGGATATAACCCTTTCTATCAAGGAGATGAATCCTATCTTGATCAAATACCACCTTCATGTATTTCATGTTATACCCAATCGACACTATATTGCCACCCGTGGCTAGAGCGACGTTTGCATGTCGTCAAAGCATGATATTCCACACATGAGGTGCAATGAAGATTTCAAGTCAAAGGATCACTCGCACTACCGTCATCAGTGATCAACCATCGACACTATATAGAATATCCATATGGGATCTCTGTGCGGGTCATCCCATGCATCGTTACAATAACGAACATCCACACACCTTATCCAGTATCTTCATACTTCAGCTTGCAAGATCAGCTGCTCACCATAAGGGTAAATATATGCAATGTATCCTAGTCTCATCGGCGTTCGATAGTGTCCAATCCTATCTACGCATCGACTAGGGAAGTTTAAAGAATCGAACCATAATGGCAATTTTGGATCTCACAATTTGTAATCCCTATTACAAATTCCATATGCATAGTTCGCATTCTTTTGGACTTTATCTCATAGGTTAAATATACCTATATATATATATATATATATTATATATATTATATAATTACATCCGGATAGATAAAGAAACCAATAATTTTAATGAAGATGATGGAGACCATGGTTTTGAAAATTGGACTGGATCGATCGTTCCAACCAAAAATTTGATCCAATTTTATTATTAAAATTAATTTTTATATGATATGATAAAATTAGAAAAAAAATATTATTGAACTGATCGGGTTTCGAAGAATCGGTTCAATCCCGATTTTTAGACTTTTAATTTGATAAATAAATTAAAATTAATTTTTTTTAATTTTTACTTAGATTAATATATTTTTATTATTTTTATATTATTAAATTAAAAATTAATTATGATATCATTCGGTTCGATCAAACTGGTTTATCAAGTCGAATCGATTGATCCACAACCTAATGTCAAGCCGATTTGTTGTCCGATTCGATTTTTAAAATATTGATGAAGATAAATATTTGAAGATAAAAATAAATATTTCTTACTCATTGCATTTGGCTTCATCATATTAACCTCGTAATATAATTTATGATATTTAATTTTTAAATTTAAATTAAGCATTAATTATTTTAATAAAAAATTTAAATTTAAAAAATAAATATTAAATTTATAAGTATGCTTAGTTAAAAAATTAGTTATATCATGCTTCGTGAAAAAGATTTATCTATATCATAATTAATTTTGTATTTTAAAAAAAATTATATATGTCACTAAAGGTAAGATGAGATGGAAACGAAGACAGAATAAAAATAAAGTAAAAATAAAAATTACTCATTGTTTAACGGTCATAGTGAAAATAAATAAAATTTTTATTTATTCAAATAAAATAGAAATAAAATTTATTATTTTTTTTTATAAAAATAAGGATGAAAACCGGAGCCCCCACTGAAACCCGCCCTCCCAGGAATCAAGTAACTTTCTCAGAGCCCATGTGTCTTCCTCTTATGAATGAATGAATGAATATGTGGTGGGGGAAGATGGAAAACTGGCAACCAGCTCTGGAATGGGCTTTAATCCCACGGGAAATGTTCAATTTAATAAATTCTTGGACTGCAGCTTTCGAGTTTGTGTTTTCCCGACCACGTGGTCTGGCAGACTAATAAATAAAACATTTATTATGTTCTATCAGTACCGATGGTATTCCGATTGCGTTTCCCATTGTGTGGACAATAACCCTTCAGGTACAGAGGGTTTGTATTGCTATATTTTTAATTACTATCGTAATTATATAGGTTTATGCGCATATTTTGACTGTAACTAATTTTTGTTATAAATAACAGATTACATATTTATATAAACTAAGTTTAAAGCATATATAATAGATTGTATATATATATATATTTTTTGGTTTAACCTTATGAAAAAAAAAAATATTTTATATATATGTAATTTAGAATGTGAAACTTGATTGTTTCAAACTTCAGCTTATTTGTGCAATGTGAAGTTTATTTATTTTAAATATTAATTTATTTGTGCAATGTTAAGTTTATTTGTTTCATATTATCATATTTATTTATTTATTTATTTTTATTAATCTAAATTTCAATCCGAAACTTAATTTGAATATAATTTTTAAAAATAAGATTAGAGTTAAAATTTTACAAATAGAATTAGAATTAGGATTAGAATTGATATTTTATAAATAAATTATGATTAAAGTTAAGAAAAACTTGAGTTTTATGAGCCACCCTTGCACTCGGGACGGTTTTATCAACCGTACATGCATGATCCATCCATTGACGTACGTGGTGAGCAGAACGTGACTACATTAATCTCAAGCGGCTATTTTTTCCCTCCAAAACCATCGAAAATCTAGCAAGTGTCCTTTAAAAATTGTGCCATGAGCTTTCTTATCTGCACTCATTGTAATTTTTTTTTCTTTCCACCAATTAACTCGCTTTGGATGAAAATTTAATTTAGTATATGAATTTGATTTAAGAGTATTTTAAAAATTTGATGTTATATGATTAGTAATTTATTTATCATATTAAATATAGTAATCAATATTATTGTTAGATTATCTGTGTATATCAAACACAGTAATCAACATTGCTGGCAATTCATCCGATGATAATTTATCTTGTAAATAATTCACATTACCATTTAGAATTACTGGCAATGCACCAAATGCAACCTTAGGATCAGGGAGGACCAATAGCCCAAATCTAGAATATAATAATCGAATGCCAGCCATAGAACAAAGCAAAGAGGATATCTAATTTTCTTTAGGTAGTGTTTGATTCCCCAAAAGCTATCCCTCGATAAATGTACAGGATAGCATTTATCCAGGGGATAGCTGAGGGAATAAGCACTTTTTTAAAATTACAAGTCTGCCATCAAGGGATAACTTTAGTTGTTTCTGGGTTCCCTAGGGAATGAGTTCAGGGGTTAAACATGGGTTATCCCCTCTGGTTAAACTTTTTCAGACCTATCCCCATGAGTATAGCATTTGGAGATAAGGGGGATATCCAGGGGATATCCCCCCTTATTCCCCATATCAAACATAGCCTTAAGGTAGTGTTTGAAATAAAAATAAGAGGGGATATCCCCTCTTATTCTCAAAAGCCATAACTATAAGGTAGTGTTTGAAATAGGGAATAAAAGGGGATATCCCCTGGATATTCCCTCTTATTCCCAAGGGCCCCTTATTCCTCATATCAAACACAGCCTTAAGGTAGTGTTTGAAATAGATATCCCCTCTTATTCTCAAAAGCCTTAACTATAAGGTAGTATTTGAAATAGAGAATAAAAGGGGATATCCACTGGATATTCCATATCCCCTCTTATTCCCAAAAGCCATAACTATAAGGTAGTGTTTGAAATAGGAAATAAAAGGGGATATCCCCTTGATATTCCCTCTTATTCCCAAAAGCCATAACTATAAAGGATAGCCCGAAATAAAGTTAACCAGAGGGATAATCCATAGTTAACTTTTGGGAATAAGAGTAAAAAAAAAATGCAGGAATAGCTGGTTATCCTTCCAAATAAGAGTAAAAAAAAAAAATTTATCCTATGGATTTATCTTTTTGCATTTGATATGATCAATGGAATAGCCAAGGTATATCTCTAGGGATAACCGGAGGATAAACTCTAGCACATACACTTATCCATGGATAATATTTTTTCTATCAAACACTAGTTAAAGGATAGCTGGGAATAAAGTTAATCAGAGAAATAATCCATGGTTAATCATGGTTAACCATGGGTATCCCCTCAATTTATTTTTTAGAAAAATACAAAAATAGCTGGTTATCCCTCCAAATAAGAGTAAAAAAAAGTTATCCTATGGATATATCTTTTTGCATTTGATATGATCAATGGGACAGACAAGGGATATTTCTAGGGATAGCCAAGGGATAAACTATATCCGGTATACTTGTTCATGAATAATATTTTTTTCTAGCAAACACTGCCTAAAGCAAGTAATTAGTTTCTTCTCAAATTAAATTAAGGCGGTGAAGACGACAGGTTTCGTGAGGTTAGTATATAGGACGTTTGCGCGGTGCCTGCGGTGGTTACGTGTATTTTTCGATCCTCACGGGTAGCATCAAAGACAAAGGCCTCACAACAACTTCTATTTAGCATGCAATCAAGGTCTCTTACCATCCAAATTTTATAAGACTGGGATTTAGGTGCTCTGTCCCTATTTTTCTTTTCCAGCATCATCTTAGCCAGCCTTTATGTAAACATCAAATGATGATTAAAATCAAAAACAAAAATAAAGGAGGAATTGGACCAAATGCCATTTATTTTACAATTACTTGACACGTCTATATATGTTTCTTCTAATGACTTGCTGAAACCCATGTGATTATCTCTAAATCACAAACAGTAAAATTTATTACTAAGAAAGCTGGTCCCCACCAGATATAGACATTTATTATGTGTTATATTTAAGTTAGAAAAATTTCAACTTCATATAGCACAGTATGTATATATATATATATATATATATATATATATATATATATATATATATATATATATATATATATATATATATGTTAGTATATTTGTGAAAGAAATATTAAGTAGATGGCTAAAGGCTGGTAGAAAAAATGGAGATGATGTAGGCAATAAAAAAATAGAATAATTTTATTGGCTAAATATTGTCAAAAGTATATAGCAAGTAATAATTAATTTATTTTTTATTATTATTAACTCGAAAGAAATGTGAGACCTAATTATAAATATGAGATAGATTTATCTAAAATTGGATCATCTTTTTTATCTTAACATTTATACTGGCCTTGTGGTCATCTCATTTTTTTTTATTTTTTTATTTTTAAAATTCATAAATCATGTAAATTTAAAATGAAGAAGATAAGTAAATTTATACTTACATGCATTCAATTGTAACGAAATTACGTTTTATAAACATTATCTATCAATTTTGTTCGACTTTATTTCAGCCACAAGTAATCACCAACATACTATATTCGCCTATAACAATCATTCATTGTATTTTTCAGGCATACAATTTTGCTTGAGGAGCAAGGACTTTAAAAATTCACTTGCTCTGTTCTTAATTTTTTTTTTTTCCTTTCCACTTGTTCTAGAAATGCATTAACTCTTAACGCTAAGGTAGCGCAACAAACCAAAAATAGGTGGCGTAAGCCTTCTACTCTTTTTTTATTTTCGATATTCTCTATCCACCTGTTTGCATTCTAGTGGGCGAGCCTTTGACAACCGCGCGCAGGGTGGGTGGTTTTTCTGAATTTAAGCACCTTTGGATGGTGGTTTCTCAATTCTCTCTTTTACTCGAAGGAAAAAAAAAAATCAATCTTCAATTATAGGAAATGTCTTGTCAGTTGGCTAGCTTTTTAAAAGAAAGATACAAAGGCATCATGGTTCTTGAATGATTCATATAAAATTATCCGTTAAATGTTTAAAAAAAAAATCTCATTGCAAACTTCAGCCTTCTTTATAATATGTGCTCATGTCTTTGTTGTAATAATAAAATCAAATAAATAAATAAATAAATAAATAATATATATATAGAGAGAGAGAGAGAGAAAAGCTTCATTATGAATGCATACGATACTATCAAAGTGAATACTCTGCGCTATATGCCATCTCAAAGAGACCAGATGCTAGCTATTTAAGATTTATTCTCACCCGCTTTATGGTAATTGTAACGTTTCAAATTCATCTGCTAGTGTAATTAATTTACTAGCAAGTTAAAATTATGTGATCAAAAAATTTAAAAAATTAATTGATAAGGTATGCTTAAGTTGTAACCATATAATATATTTATTTTTTATTGAGTAAAATTATTTTTAGGATGTTATAACAATTCAACATTATCAAATCAATGATTTGGATAGATCTGAGCCCAGAGCCCTGTGTCATTCTCATGAATCACATTATTTTATTGAAATTATGTACTTTTTTTTTTTAAGGGAAATTTAAAAGCTCTGGAGTTGGGTTGGACCTACCGGTTCGTTCCATGGTGTGCGTTGCTTCGAAAAAAGCAGGATGCTCAAAGTAAGTCTCCGTTCATAAATTCAGTGCGTAAGATGGAGCGTTGAAGGGCAGCAGCGCGTGATCCACCCACCAGCTCGTGCACGTCGGTGTCAGCACTCGAGGTTATCAAGGAAGCGGTGCGTAAGAGATCAAGATCAGTTCCGTTGCTTGCACGTCCAGAGGAAAAAAAAAAAAAAAAATCCCTGAATACCTCTCTTAATCCATTTCCTTGTTTTCATTTTTCCTCCACTTTTGCGTCGAATAGACTCGAGATATGTACATGAATTAAATTAGATCGGTAGAACCTATACCCATTATTTAGTTAGGTTTTAAAATTTTAATCCAAAATCGATCTAACTATATTTTAAAATCAATTCATAACCAATCTATTCAAATCGATTCGAATCAGCTACCAAGCAGAACTATTTTTTTCCTCAAATTTGACATGAATTTGATATTTAGTGGCTTTAAATATCTTACGTGCTCTTCATCCATCCTAGGGTTTAAAGCGGCATTTACATTCTCAATATCTAAAATAGATAGGGTACGTAGGAGAGGTATAAGCGAAAAAGTTCGGTAAAAATATTTGTTATGGATATATAAAAAGTATAAATATATATATATATATATATATATATATATATATATATATATATATATATATATATATATATATATATATATATATATATATATATATAATTTATTATGTAAACAACAAATCCAATAAATTTTAAATTATACAGCAATATATGCTATAAAATCATATAACAAAATCATACAACAACACAAGTCATAAATCAAGCGGCAAGATAAGCTAAAAATCATATGGCAACATACGTCATAACTTAAGCGGCAACAGAAGCCATAAATAAAGCAGTAATACAAGCCATAACTCAAGCGACAATACATGCCAAACCATTATGCATTGAATTTGATGCTAAACTCTTATAATCATAGCAATAATACCTATGTAACAAGACTTACCGGCAATATCAATAGTATCTGTATCTTTGCATTATGGAGTAACAAGCTTTACTAGTACATTAAGTGCACTGAAAATAGATATTGGCCTTACCGATACTTTTGTATCTAGCAGACTAACTTGGTAGCATCATCACGTTCCTGTACTAGTAGCACGTATCATAAACCTAATCAATCCAAATTGGTTTTACATCGAACTCCTTGACCACATGCCTTACCCCCAATGCCATATGTTTAAGTTAGACTTAGCCCAAGCCTGCTTAAACTAATGCCATGTATCAATAGTTATATGTGCGAGGTGTCACAAACTAAGTCAATACAAACTAGTTCTACATCGGACCTTCTTGGCTATATGCTCTATCCTCAATATATGCCACTTATGAAACATTACAATGGCTAATCTATATACCACATGATGGGGCCAGTTGACCCCATAAAAAATAAAATTTTTGGACGGCCTACATCGATCTTGGCGTCGGCCGCGGCCCACTTCGACCTCAACGTCCGCGACGGCTCACCTCGCCCTCGGCAATCGGCCCGCCCCGCTCGGCCACCTCGGCTCCAAGGCCGACAGCTCCAAGGCCGACACCTCCAAAGCCGACGGCCCCAAAGGCCGACACCTCCAAAGCCGACGGCTCCATGACCGACGGCCCCAAAGGTCGACACCTCCAAGGCCAACGGCTCCAAGGCCGACGGCCCCAAGGCCGACGGCCCCAAAGGCCGACACCTCCAAGATCGACGGCCCCAATGGCCGACAGCTCCAAGGCCGACGGCTCCAAGGGCCGACAGCTCCAAGGCCGACGGCTCCAAGGCCGACACCTTCATGGCCGGCACTCTCCCAGCCCCCGGCACCTTCCCAAGCGGCCCGGCGTCTTCCTAGCCGGCCCCCTACGTCTCCAAGCTAGGCGGCCCCGGCACCTCCCAGTCGGCCCCGATACCTCCCAGCCGGCCCCGGCATCTTCCCAGGCGACCCGGCATCTTCCTAACCGGCCCCCTACTTCTCCAAGCAAGTTGGCCCCGACACTTCCTTGTTGACCCTTCTCGGCCCCGGCGTCTCCAGTTCCACCGAGTTGGCCAAGGCCTTCCCCGGCCAGCCCGACTCAGCCCCGGCGTCTCCAGTTCCGCCGAGTCGGCCAAGGCCATCCCCGGCCAGTCCGACTCGGCCCCGGCGTCTTCAGTTCCGCCAAGTTGGCCAAGGCCATCCCCGGCCAGCCCGACTTGGCCCCGGCGTCTCCAGTTCCGCCGAGTCGGCCAAGGCCATCCCCGGCCGGCCCGACTCGGCCCCGGCATCTCCAGTTCCGCCGAGTCGGCCAAGGCCATCCCCGGCCGGCCCGACTCGGCCCCGACGCCTCCAAGTCCGTCGATTCGGCCCCGGCATCTTCCCAGGCGACCCGGCATCTTCCTAACCGGCCCCCTACTTCTCCAAGCGAGTTGGCCCCGACACTTCCTTGTTGACCCTTCTCGGCCCCGGCGTCTCCAGTTCCACCGAGTTGGCCAAGGCCATCCCCGCCAGCCCGACTCAGCCCCGGCGTCTCCAGTTCCGCCGAGTCGGCCAAGGCCATCCCCGGCCGGCCCGACTCGGCCCCGGCGTCTTCAGTTCCGCCAAGTTGGCCAAGGCCATCCCCGGCCGGCCCAACTTGGCCCCGGCGTCTCCAGTTCGCCGAGTCAGCCAAGGCCATCCCCGGCCGGCCCGACTCGGCCCCGGCATCTCCAGTTCCGCCGAGTCGGCCAAGGCCATCCCCGGCCGGCCCGACTCGGCCCCGACGCCTCCAAGTCCGTCGGTTCGGCCCCGGCCCGGCACTGCCTTGCCAGCGGGATTGGCCCCAGCCATCTCGGGTCGATCCGGCTCGGCCCTGATAAGTCAGGATTTCCCAGTTCCCGCTAGATCAGCCCCAGCATGGCCCTATCAGTTCAGGACGCCACCTCTCTGACGCGTGCCAGATCCAGCAACCCACTGGCAATGCTGGTGATGGGATAGGACCCACCTACCCAACAGCCCCGCTGGACAGCTGATGGGACTTAGCCCACCAACCGCTGCTTTCTCCCTTTCCGATGGGACAGAACCCACCTACCAGTGCAGATTCACGCAACTGAACTCCGCAGATGTTCCCTCCTCACGCAATCCCACGTGATCATACCAGGGTCAACCCCTATAAAAAGGTGAATCCACCCAGTAAACATGTATGCGCGATAACCCCCAAAAATCGCCATCTCAACTCTCAGAAAGGAATTCCTCCTCTCTGAGATCCCTCTTTCCACACTAAAAAGGCTCACTCGAGCCCCTCTTCAGCTGTGACCTCAGTTACTAACTTGGGCATCGGAGGGTCCCATCGGAGAACCCCCTCCGGTCCTGGACTTTTCTGCAGGTAACCTGGTGAAGAAGCGCCTGGAGAAGCACTCCGTTCCCGACGTCCAGGATAGGTGATTGAGCATCATCAGATTGGCGCGCCAGGTAGGGGGGACGCGCTGAAGGAAAGAAAGCTATCTCCTTGAGCTATAAGCCTCCGTCCCCTCTAAGATTGCTATGGTGGTGATGCGCATGCCAGAGGTTCTTACCAATCGTACTGGGGGGCATCAACATCACTAGGCAGCGAAAGGCCACCCCTCTGCTCCTTCACCACCAACTTCAGTTGCCCTGATTAACCAGCTGGCCATCCTCAATCGGCAAGATCAAGCTTTAAAAGTAGCAATTCATGAACTACAGAAGCAGCGCTCGGGGGCCACTCAGCAGCACGCCAAGCCTCTCAGCAACGCCCTCGATGGACTCTCCCAGCCATTCATCTTCAATGACCGCCTACTATCGAGGCTCTCCCAGCCATTCATCTTCAATTACCGCCGACTGTCGAGGCTTTCCTCAACAGACTCCAGCTTTATCCCGGTTTCCAGCTTCTTCCCGGCCACAGGCATCTCGTCCTGGCCTCCAACGTGAGAGAAGGCCCAAGTAAGGGCAACGACACTTCCAATCCGACTAACATGACTCCTTGGGGGCAGGTCATCAGCGGACGAAAGTGCTCAAACCCGCAAAAGGAAAACATGGGAGCTACAAGAGCTAAGTATATTGCACTTAAGACAGTTTTCTTTCATTAATACTTAAAAATGTCATGCAGGGAAGACCTACCTTGTATCAACATCCAAGACCGGCTCCGCGTCGGCAGCAAAGACCGGCTCCGCGTCGGCAGCAAAGACCGGCTCCGCGTCGGCAACAAAAACTCTCAAGCCTGTAATCGACGTCGACACCGTACACGACGCAAAGGCAAACAGCTACGAAAAAGCTAAGTATACTACACTTTGAGAAAAAAGTTTCTTTTCATTAGTGTCTGAATGCATTACAGGAAAACCAACAAAACAAACCATTCAAAGGCTCTCGTCGGTTCTGCGATTAGAAGGTCACCCCCGGGCCGGCCGCGAAACCCCACGGCGGTTCAAGACCTATGGTTCCAGCGACCTCGAGTCACCTCCCGTACCAGCACATAAACACTCGAGGCAATTTTATTTTAGCCCCCTGTGGCTCTATTTATGCTTCGGCAATTTTATCTTAGCCTCAGCAGCATTATTGTAGACCCAGCGGCTTTATCTCAGCCTCAAGCCGACGGATAGCCATGAAAAGACTTCCAGACTCCGCGTTGGGAAAGGATTACTAGCTGCCCTCAGCTAGCCAAAGAAGGCATGCAGACGTCCATATAAGGCAGCGCAAAAGGAAAGGGGTTTCCCCACCTAGAAGGAATCATGGTTAACATGAAAGAGCAGATGCCAAGATAAAGTTCTACACTCCTCTCGCTTAGCTAATGCGGGGCACGCAAGCTCAAGGAGTGTGGGGGGCATTTGATGGGCCAGTTGACCCCATAAAAAATAAAATTTTTGGACGACCCACCTCGATCTTGGCGTCGGCCGTGGCCCACTTCGACCTCAACGTCCGCAACGGCCCACCTCGCCCTCGGCAATCGGCCTCGCCCCGCTCGGCCACCTCGGCTCCAAGGCTGACGGCTCCAAGGCCGACAGCTCCAAGACCGACGGCTCCAAGGCCGACACCTCCAAGACCGACGGCCCCAAAGGCCGACACCTCCAAGGCCGATGGCTCCATGACCGACGGCTCCAAGGCCGATGGCCCCAAAGGCCGACACCTCCAAGACCGACGGCCCCAATGGCCGACAACTCCAAAGCCGACGGCTCCAAGGCCGACAGCTCCAAGGCCGACACCTTCATGGCCGGCACTCTCCCAGCCGGCCTCGGTACCTTCCCAAGCGGTCCGATATCTTCCTAGCTGGCCTCCTACGTCTCCAAGCTAGGCGGCCCCGGCACCTCCCAGCCGGCCCCGGCACCTTCCCAGGCGGCCCGACATCTTCCTAACCGGCCCCCTACTTCTCCAAGCGAGTCGGCCCCGACACTTCCTTGTGGACCCTTCTCGGCCCCGGCGTCTCCAGTTCCGTCGAGTCGGCCAAGGCCATCCCCGGCTGGCCCGACTCGGCCCCGGCATCTCCAGTTCCGCCGAGTCAGCCAAGGCCATCCCCAGCCGGCCCGACTCGGCCCCAGCGTCTCCAGTTCCGCCGAGTCGGCCAAGGCCATCCCCGGTCAGCCCGATTCGGCCCCGGCGTCTCCAGTTCTGCCGAGTCGGCCAAGGCCATCCCCGGCCAGCACGACTTGGCCCCGGCGTCTCCAGTTCCACTGAGTCTGCCAAGGCCATCCCCGGTCGGCCCGACTCGGCCCCGGCATCTCCAGTTCCGCCGAGTCGGCCAAGGCCATCCCCGGTCAGCCTGACTCGGCCCCGACGCCTCCAAGTCCGTCGGTTCGGCCCCGGCCCGGCACTGCCTTGCCAGTGGGATTGGCCACAACCATCTTGGGTCGACCCGGCTCGGCCCTGATAAGTCAGGATTTCCCAGTTCCCGCCAGATCAGCCCCAGCATGGCCCTATCAGTTCAGGGCGCCACCTCTTTGATGCATGCCACCTGACAGCGCCAGATCCAGCAACCCACTGGCAACACTGGTGATGGAACAAGACCCACCTACCCAACAGCCCCGCTGGACAGCTGATGGGACTTAGCCCACCAACCGCCGCTTTCTCCCTTTCCGATGGGACAAGACCCGCCTACCAGCGTAGATTCACGCAATTGAACTCCGCAGACGTTCCCTCCTCACGCAATCCCATGTGATCATACCAGGGTCAACCCCTATAAAAAGGTGAATCCACCAAGTAAACAGGTATGCGCGATAACCCCCAAAAATCGCCATCTCAACTCTCAGAAAGGAATTCCTTCTCTCTGAGATCCCTCTTTCCATACTAAAAAGGGCTCACTCGAGCCCCTCTTCAGCTGTGACCTCAGTTGCTAACTTGGGCGTCGAAGGGTCCCACGGAGAACACCCTCCGGTCCTGGGACTTTTGTGTAGGTAACCTGGTGAAGAAGCGCCTAGAGAAGCACTCCGTTCCTGACATCCAAGATAAGTGATTAAGCGTCATCACCACACATATCATGCCATCTAAACATGTCTATCCATAGATAACATAGCCACTCGTATCATCAAGCCATGATACATGGCATATCAAAGTAGAACATAAATCTCAAATGTACCATAAACCATATATAACAAAGCCAAAACAACATATATAATATCCGTTATACCATAATCAGAATCAAAATATATATATGCAAATATGTATCATATATGTATAACCAAATCATATTGATAAATTAACGTAGAAATTTATGATGTATGCTTTAAAACAAAAAGAATGAAAACAATATTCAAAATATCACTTATTAATACTTACAAGAAACTGAATAAATCCAATTTGATAGCATTTTGGTTCCAAAACCAACCCTATTAACACCTGAAATCAAATCATCCCAACATCTATAAGATTAAATTGGCATCGATCCTCAGATTATTTTTATCTATTGCTTACCCCTAAAATAAACCTTACACCTCTATATATGCGGCTGAAATAAATATCTTTAATTTTTAGCAAGTGGGTAGTAAAAATAATACAGGTGCAAAAATTATTGATAGCCAATCTTTTTTTTTTTTTTTTGGTACAAGCGGGTGATCACACCAATCTAGGGTGAGTCAAACCCGAGATATCCAAATACAAAATATGAGACAGTATAAGAGGACAAGGGTCGCCGAGCATCCAACTCCAGAACCCTGAATGATGGGCCACCCTGGCGGCAATCCAATCAGCCACCGAATTGGCCTCCCTGTATATATGACGAATCTGGACGCTGGTAGCTCCCTGAAGGAGATAATGGATGTCGCTGATCACAGGAATAGTCGGCAGGTGGACGTTGGCTCCTGACGGATCCAGCTAATAACTGTAGCTGAGTCTCCCTCTATAATAAGATTCGTAGTACCGAGGCTCCGAAGGGCGTGAGAAATACCGGCCCAAGCCGCATATAGCTCAGCAAGGGGAACAGAAGAATCCAGCGTTCCAAAGCCGCCGGCCGCTAGCAACGACCCCTCCGGCCCCCGAATCACAAAAGCTGAACCCGCACATCTGCCACGAACACTCCCATCAAAATTGATTTTGACAAACCCTGGAGGAGGGGGCTCCCAAGAGATAAAGACCGTGTGCCGGTGCGCTGCAGAAGCAGCATGGGAGTCCCAGAGGCCAGGGCTATCACCACCAATAGTCCTCTGATGAAGAGTGTACTCAGCATATAAGGAGACAGCAGTCCTGATAATCCGATGAGAAGGAGTGAGCACGTCCGAGAATACAAAATGGTTACGGGATAACCAGATCTGGAGAGCAACATAAGCCAACGTCGGGCCCACCTGATGGTTCCCACCCCCCTTGACTTTACTGAGAGGTCTCAAGAAGGATAAGCGGTGGGAGTCCAAATCCTGCAGCGAAGACCACGCACCTAACCTTTGCCAAATCTATCTCGCTCTGGGGCATGAAAAGATAGCATGATCCACAGTTTCCTCCTCAAGGCTACACACTGGGCAGATAGGCATGATACGCATCCCTCTCCTAGAGAGCAAAGAACAGGTAGGAAGCGCATTCCAAGCCAGCTTCCATATAAAAAGGCAAACCCTCGGATGAATGGGAAGATGCCAAATCCAAGCCGAATCCATAATTTGCAGAGGCGAAGGCCTATAGATATGCAAGAGATCCCCGATTAGAGCCCGAGATGAACAAGATCTCCGCCAAACCCTTATATCAGTGGTATGACTCGGAATGAGAGGAATAGAAGTAATACGGTGGTAAAGCTCTCCGCCGAAGAAAGTAGAAACCAAAGAATGGTCCCAGACAGTGTGGTCAAGGGAGAGGAGATCACGAACTCTCATACCATTAGGGATATCTGTAGTGACAAAGGTTGGCCACCAAGAAAGAGGCTGGTCCGCAATCCAAGTGTCCTGAAGAACATCGACTGAAGAACCATCACCAATCATCCAAGAGGTACGGTCCATAACAACCGAAGCATGCCGACAAACCTCTTTCCAGAAGAAAGAGTGCCCACGAGAAGAAAGAGAAGAGATAGAATGATTCCAATCTCCGTATTTACCATGCATGAAGGCGCTCCACAAACAACGCGGATCAAGCAAGAATCGCGAGGCATGCCTAGCAATAAGAGCCTCCCTCCTAGCAACAAGAGATTGGATACCAAGACCCCCCTGAGCAATCGGCAAGCAAATGATATCCCAGGCAAGAAGATGAATGCCATGACCGTCCTGGCTCGAGGCCCAGAGAAAATCCCTAAAATGACGCTCAATCTTCCGTAGGCACGTCACCGGGATGGCCGCATTAGATAACAAATAGAGCGGAAGAGAAGAGAGAACTGAGCGCAGAAGAGTGATCCGAGCCATCATAGATAACCCAGAGACCTGCCAACCATCTAAGCGATCGCAGACCCTCCTCTCAAGAACACTGAAGTCAGAACGACGAGGCCTTCTGCCAGTGATAGGGATCCCCAAATAGGATAGCCGATCAGCCTGAGAAGTAATACCCATGATATGCAAGATAGAATCCCTAACAGAATCTGTCATCTTAGGGCTAAAACATATCAAAGATTTACTTAAATTGACTTTCTGACCAGAAGCCCGACAATAGGTCTGCACAATGGCCGCAAATATGGATGCATTACGAGTAGTGGCCTTACCCATAAGAATGCAGTCATCAGCGAATAGAAGATGGGAGAGAGTCGGCCCAGTAGGACTCGCAGAGTATGGGGCAAAAGACAACTCCCTCTGAGCATGAATAAGAGCTCTGGACAAAGCATCAGCAGAAAGGACGAAGAGAAAAGGGGACAGAGGGCAGCCCTGCCGCAACCCAACCTCAGAGTGAAAATAATCCGTCTGACCCCCGTTGATGATGAGAAAGAAGGATGGTCGAAGAATACATGCCATAATCCAGTCAACGAAGCAATCATCAAACCCAAACTCGGCTAGCGTATGTCTCAGGAAGTCCCAACTCATTCTATCATAAGCTCCTCGACGTCATAGCTATGTAATTATCGATAAGACTGAATTTTTATAACTAACTATGTAATTACCGCCGACTATCATATTAATTTATTGTTTTTATTTTTAATAATTATATGCACGGAGAAGAAAAATATAATAATTGCGTCTGCAGAGGATTTGGTATTTGGGAAACTTAAAGCGACCAGCCATTGGAGAAATTTTAATCAACAAAAAGTTTTTTTTTTCTGGGCAAGCAGCCATTGCTTCCCGAAATACAAAGCTCCAATCAGAATAAGCTTGCATTGCATCAACTGAAGAAAAAGACAAATCCATACAGCAATAGCGCGACATGACCAGACCTTGTAGCAGTGCACGGGAGAGAGAGAGAGAGAGAGAAAGACCGAGTCCATGCATTACTGAGCTGCGACGGGAAGGCTGTGCAGGACCACGGTCTCCACCGTGAGGCCCGGCCCGAAGCCGAAGAGCACTCCCCACTCCAATCCCTCGCCGGTCGTCACCTTCCCATCCTCCGCCGACCTCTTCCTCATCTCATCCAGTATAAAGAGCACGCAGGCGCTCGACATGTTACCGTACTCGCTCAGCACGTGCCTCGTCGCGCTCATCTTCTCCTTTTCCAATCCCAGCTTGGCCTCCACTTGGTCCAGAATGGCCGGCCCCCGGGATGCGCTATCCAGAATATGGAATTCCAGTCCCTTATCCCCAGTGGAGTAAACGCCTCCACCAGGCTCTTCTCGATGTTCTTCGATATCAGGCCTGGCACGTCCTTGAGCAAGTGGAACGTTAGCCCCACCTCCCTCAAGTGGCCGTCGATGGCGCCCTCGGAGTCGGGGAGGATGGTCTGGCTAGCTGAAATTAGCTGGAACAGCGGGCGCTCGATGGCGGGGTCGGGGTCGGCGCCGACGATGAGGGCGGCTGCGCCGTCCCCGAAGAGCGCCTGGCCGACGAGGCTGTCGAGGTGGGACTCCGAGGGGCCGCGGAAGGTGACGGCGGTGATCTCGGAGCAGACGACGAGGACTCGAGCGCCGCGGTTGTTCTCAGCGAGGTCCTTGGCGAGGCGGAGGACGGTGCCGCCGGCGAAGCAGCCCTGCTGGTACATCATGAGGCGGTTCACGGAGGGGCGGAGGCCGAGGAGCTTGGTGAGCTGGTAGTCGGCGCCGGGCATGTCGACGCCGCTGGTGGTGCAGAAGATGAGGTGTGTGATCTTGGACTTTGGCTGGCCCCATTCTTTGATGGCCTTGACGGCGGCCTCCTTGCCAAGCTTGGGGACCTCCACCACCACCATGTCCTGCCTGGCGTCGAGCGAGGGGGCCATGTAGGCGCAGACGTTGGGGTTCTCCTTGAGGATCTCTTCAGTTAGGTGCATGTAACGCTTCCGGATCATGGACTTGTCGCCTGTTACGTATACGTATACAGCAAATTAACCATACATATATATATATATCTCTCTCTCTTATTAATCTTTCTCTAGCTAGCTAGATCTCATGTCTATTTTTAAATTATTTAGCAGTAAAGATATTTAATTTCTAGCTAGTCAAGCAAGAGAAGAAAGAGAGAGAGAGAGAGAGAGAGAGAGAGAGAGAGAGAGAATAACCAGATTAATACCATGTTGACACAAAATTATCTCGGCCTTTTTTTTCCTTTGTTTTTAATAATTTGTTTAAGAATCTAATTTCTTATGAGGAAAAATTTAATGAGAAATTAATAGAGAGATATATACCATGCTAATTACTATCGTGATTTTTTTTTTTCTCTTTCCTCCTTAGAAATAAACAATTCATGGTTTAAAATATTTAAGAAAAATAGCGTGTCGGTGCAATTAAGGGAAGCTGGCCGGCCCGTATGTCAAACAGGTGAAGAAGCTACTAGCTAGGGAGGTTAATTACTGGCTTACATCTCTTCTATAAAGTAACTGTTGCCTTCATAAAAAGTTGGTGATCACTTAATGAGATAGTTGACACTTGAAAACCTAACTAACTGTAAATTTTCCCTTGAATTAATCCATGCAGTAGTTCGAAAGGAAATATCCTTCGACCCATCGATCGATCGATCGAAGTATTTTCACACGTACGTACCATCCCCAAGGGAAAGAGAAAAATGCTTTTCTTATGCGAACCACTTCTTTAATATCAACTTAAATGTTCCTCCATGAACACCCAATGTTTCTTTACCAATTTTATAAATAACTAAATCCAAGCATGCAACTCTTGAGGACGTATTTACACATATAATTATGAAGTCTTCATGCATGTCACCATAGAAAGAAGAACCAGTACTAGAAATCAAGCAAAAAATAAAAAGCGATGGAACACTCACACATTCTCTTAAACTTCTCCTTGAGCTCGGTGAGGTGATCGCTCTTGGTGATGCGGAAGTAGTAGTCGGGGTACTCGGCCTGGTACACGACGTTGGCCGGAGTGGCAGTGCCGATGGCTAGTATGGTCGCCGGGCCCTCGGCTCTCTGCGAGCGCCGGATCTCCTCCACGTTGGCCATGCCTCGACGAGTTGGGGCGGTGGGGGCCGAGATCAAAGCAGTGATATAAGCTGGCTGCGGAGCTTGGAGGAGGACCAGAGCCAGAGGCGAGCGAGCTCCGCTGGAGTAGGAGTGGAGGTGGAGCTACCGGTGGGGAGAGACCGAGGACGCGGTATTTATTATAGTGGCGGGTAGGTCGGACGGACGGTGGATGGCATACCACGTGGGAAGAAGCCGTTGGAGCAAAACTGGGTAGCTGGGATGCCACGTGGCCCACTACCGGTCCTTTCCCGGGTTAGCTGTGGGGGGGGGGGGGGTGGGCGCTTGTCCGACGGTAAGCATGCGGCGGTGACCGGACACCAGAGAGAGGGGCTGTTAGAATGCCTGCGCTATGGAGTGGTTGGGCTTTGCGCGGTCATTCAAGCAAAGAGCGGTGGCAAGTTGGACAAGGATGGCATGAAAAGAGAGGCCGGCCTTTTAGGTACTGTTTAACTTTTCAAAGTTATTCCTATATAAATATATAAAATAATATTTATTTAAAAAATAATTAAAAGAATAATTTTTTTTAAAATTATAAATCTACTATCAAGGAATAATTTGGTTGTTTCAAATTTTCTAAGAAATAAGTTTAAGAAATAATCCATGATTAAATATAGATTATCTTTTTTGATTAAACTTTTTTAGATATACTCCTTCTAGTAATAATTTTTGAGAATAAGAAAAAATATTTAAAGAATATCCTCGTTATCTTTTATTTCAAACACTTTCTTAATATGTGGTTGAAATATTGATGATGTGATGCTGAGGGAACTCAAGCATGGGATGGATGATGTGGCTTAATTACATGATTTGCTAATTTGCATCCACTTATTATTCATTGAACGTGCAAACAGAAAATTAAGACTAACTTGATATGAGAATTAATATTGTAACACTTTAAATTTACCTACTGAATTAATTAATTTCATTAGTAAAATTTAAAATTTAAATATAAATACATTTGAATTATAATGTATAATATATTTTTAATGAATATAAGATTAAATTTAAAGTATTATATGAATCTTGCAATTAATTAAAGATGTGTAAGGATTAGTTCTACTGATTTTACCGTCTAACTTTTAGTTTATCAAAATATCCTCACTTTGTTACAGTTTGGGCTTGTAAATTAATGAAGCATAATGGTTTGTTTGTACCGGATGTTTATTGGGCACTCGAGTGGTTTTTACGTCCCATGATCCATCCACTCAAGGGCGTCCAACTTATGTATTTATCGGAAAAGGATTGCCGTTTTGATTATTTTAAACTTCTCTATTTAATGCTTTCTCCGAAGATTTGTCTTTAACGTGGAGGACAAGGGATTTGGCTCTCAGAGGCCAAAATTGACAGAATGTAGTCCCTCTAGGTGCATGCTGTGTTACAACACTTCAATCATACGGCCCTTTCTTTGCCTGCCCAGAATTACTTACGGGTGGACTCTCATTTACTTCAAGTATATACTTGTTCTCAGTAGCGTGGGAATTGATGCTAACAAAATACTACTGTGATTGTTTTTAAGTTTAAGCGTTTCTGTAGTTAATGAATGTTGATTCATTTTGTTCAAATCCAACAAAAATGCAGTTAATGATAATGAGATGTATGTTAATGTTAAATGACCCATTTGAATGAGATGAGTCTCGATAGATAGCGTTTTCTTTTCATTGCTGAATTTCATCTTAGAATTAAATGAAAGGTTGAGATATCATCTGCAAGCTTGGATAATGATTTTTAAAAAAAAATGATTTTAGGTACATACAACAATTACCTAAACTATAATAACGCCGTAAAACTATTTTTAATTTTACTGAGAGATCTAAAATTTTATTTTTTGATTTAATTAATGATATTTAAAATTAGTATATGATATTAATTTCCTTATGACTTTATTTTTATGCCAGTGAAAGAATCTATAAATAACATATACAAGATTCTAAAATTACTAAGGGATTTCTAAGAAAAAATTTCTCTTTGATATCATTTTTTTTATTTTTAAAATATCTTACCAGCACCAAAGGATTTATCCCTTAGTAAATCTCTAAGAGAATCCCTTAGAGATTCGTTACTGAAACTAGATTTTGAATATAATTTAAAATTTCTTAAATTTTTTTTAATCCCTTGATAATTTTTGAGGGATATATCCCTTGATGATGTTCCTTGATGAAAGGTTGATTTTTGGTAGTGTATTATTCCTCCGCTTCGTGGAAGGACAAATCTCCGTAATCTAATGTTTTTTTAATAACAACAATAATTAAAAGGAGATGCATGGAGAATAGTGGTTAAAAAACTAGATAAAGAATTTTAATTTTTTTTGTTACAAACGGACGATTACATCATTCTTGGGTGAGTCAAGCCCAATATATCAGAATACAAAATTTGGATAAGAACCAGAGGGCATGAGTCATCCTGCTTTCAGCTCCAAGGTCCAGAACGGTGGGCCATGCGGACAGCTATTCAGTCAGTCGTTGAGTTAGCTTTTCAATAGATGTACCGAATCTGGATACTATAAGCATAATGAAGCATAGTCCAAATATCGTGGATCAAAGAGTTAGTAGGCAAAAGATCGCCAAAGTTCTGTCGAAGCCAGTGAATAACCGTAATAGAATCCCCCTCGATAATGAGCTTGCAAGTGCCCAGACTGCGGATGACATAGAATATACTAGCCCATGCAGCATACAGCTCGGCTAATGGTACAGAAAGGTCAAGAAAATCAAATCCATCAGCCGCCAGTATCGACTTGCATCCGACCCTTGGATCATAAAAGCTGATCCAGTCAGTCTACCTCGAACACTCCCATTAAAATTGATTTTAACAAACCCTAGAGATGAGGGCTTCTAAGCGATAAAGACCGTATGTTGGTGTGCTGCCAAGGTAGCAGAGGAACACCAGAGACTAGGGCTATCAGAATCAAGGGTGCATGATGGAGAGTGTACTCCGCAGAAAGGGACAAAGCTATCTTGACAATCTTATGGGGGAGGGTCAGTCGCATCAGCAAAATATACCGGTTCCGAGACAATCAGACCTGATAAACAATGTAAGCAATCATGGCATCCAAATACTAGATACCCCTCTACATATCTCACCGAATCAAACACAGAAATGATGTGCGACAAGGGTCATTGTTATCACCACAAGAACTATAACCCGAGATCTGCCAAATCAGTCTCGCTCTACCACAAGTAAAGATAGCATGATCGTCATTCTCCTCCTCTAACCCACATAACGGGCATGTAGGCTAGATTGACATGCCCCTCCCAGAGAGTAGAAAACATGTAGGAAGATAGTCCCATGCCAATTTTCAGATGAAGAACCAAACTCTATGATGAATGGGAAGCTTCCAGATCCAAAACACATCCATCATATGCCTGGGCTGTGGCTTGTTTGTCTGCATGAGATTCCTGATAGGAGCTCGAAGCGTGCAAGGTCTCCTCCATAATCTGAAGTCAGGGGTGTGACTCGAAAGAAGAGGAATAGAGAGAATGCGTCGATAGAGCTCCTCGCCGAAAAGAGTGGACACCAAAGGGGTTTGCCAAGCATAGTGATCCTGATCAATTAAATCAGTGACTCTCATACCACTAGGGATATCAGAGCTAACAAAAGTAGGCCACCGAGTCAATGGTAGATCTACAATCTATGTATCCTGAACCATGTCCATGGAAGCTCTGTCACCAATCATCTAGGAGATGTGAGACAGCATGGCCGGAGCATAATGACATACCTCTTTCCAGAAGGAGTATCCACGAGTAGGTTGAGAAGATTATAAGGGGTCCAGTTTCCGTATTTGGCATGCATAAACGAGCTCTACAAATAATGTGGATCAAGCAAGAATCGCGTAGCATGCCTAGCGATCAAAGCCTCCCTCATAATAATGAGGGACTGGATCCCAAGCCCCCCCTCTATAATCAGCATACCGACAATATCCCAAGCCAAAGGTGGATCCCATGACTGTCCTAGATGGAGCCCAGAGGAAATTCCGAAAGCATATCTCCATCCTCCTTAGATAAGTCACCGGAATAGCTGCATTTGATAAAATATAGAGAGGAAGAGAAGTGAGCACAGAGTATATAAGTATAAGCCTAGCCATCATAAATAGTCCTGTGACCTGCCACCCATCCAAACAATCTTAGACTTGGCATTCAAGATCACTGAAATTAGTACTCCGCGGCTATCTTCTCGTAATAGATATCCCCATATAGGATAGACGATTTGCCTGAACAGAGATACCCAAGATTTGCATGATAGTCTCCCTTGTAGTAGAACTAGTCTTCGGACTGAAGCTAATCATGGATTTACTTAGATTAACTTTCTGTTCAGAGGCCCGACAATAATACTGAATTACTGAAGCAAAGCAGCAGCATTGTATATAGTGGCCCTGCCCAATAGGATGCAATCATCAGCAAATAAGAGTGAGTTAGTGATGGCCCATGGGGGCCCGCGCTATAAAAGACAACCAAGGAAGCCTGTTGAGCCTGAGAAAGAGCCCAAGATAAAGTATCGGCAGAGAGAATGAATAAGAAGGGGGAGAGAGGACATCTCTGCCTCAATCCAACAGCTGAATGAAAGTAGTCCATCTGGCCGCCATTAATAATGATAGAGAAGGACGGTCGGTGAACACAAGCCCTAATCCAGTCAACAAAGAGGTCATCAAACCCAAACTCCTGGAGAGATCGGTAGAGAAAATCCCAGCTCAATCTGTCATAAGCTCTTTCCATGTCCAGCTTAATAGCCATAAGACACTGACGAGTAGAGGCTCGATGAAGATCATGCATGAACTCTTGAGCTAACAAGACATTATCAGAGATACAATGTCCTATGAGGAAAGCCCCCTACTTGGGAGAGATAAGGCGAGGAACCACCAGTCTCAGGCAAGAGATCAAGAGACGAGCGCAGACCTTATATAAGGTAGTGCAGAGACTGATCGGCCGATAGTGCTGTGGAATGGAAGCATTAGGCTGTTTCGGTACCAGGGTAACAAGAGTCCGGTTCCAGTCAAGGGGAATAGTTTTAGATAGAAAGATTAGCTGAATGGCCTGCACAACATCCTGACCTATGATATCTCAATAGTGGCGGGAGAAAAAGGGTGAAAACCCGTCCGTCCAGGGGTTTTGTCAGGACTAAGATTTTATAAAGCCAACCGAACCTTCTCAGACGTAATCGGCTGATAAGAAGGTCATTCTTCGTCTCAAAAACCTTATAGGGTGTTGCCATAGGAATGACAGGGAACCCATCCTCCGTTCGTTTAGTCCATCTAGGCCAAAAAAAAAATGAAAAAAACTAGTCTTTGATAACTTGAATATCTTTTTAGAAGTTCTTTTCATCATAAGCGAGCCGCAAGTTCCGATTTATCGTATGACGTTTTAAAATGATCTGATGAAAAAATTTAATATTTTAATCATCTTTTTTTTATTCACTGAATCTGAAATTTTTGCCAAAAGATCTTTTGTTTTTTTATTTTTTTTTGGAAACAAACGGGCGATCACACAAGTCGAGCGTGAGTCAGCCCAGTTAGATCAGAATACAAAATTTACTGCAAAGGAGCAGGGCAGGGGTCACCCGGAGACAAGATCCAAGGGCCAGAAAGCCGAGCCACAGAAGCAGCAACCCAATCCGCTGCCGAGTTAGCTTCGCGAAATATGTGCCTGGTCTGGACGCATTCAATCTGCCGCAGAATTGCCCAAATATCCAACAAAATAGGATTAGAAAGAGCAGGAGGGCAATTCTGCATCTGGATCCAAGAAATAACCGACATGGAGTCGCCCTCGATGCAAAGCCTCTGAGCATGAAGAACCCGGGCAGCATAAGAAATACCCGCCCAAGCCGCTTGAAGCTCAGTCATGAGGACAGAGGAGTCAAGAGTACCAAAACCTCCCGCCGCCAGAAGGTCACCATGAGGACCTCTGATAATAAACGCAGAACCTGCACTTCTGCCACGGACACTCCCGTCAAAATTGACTTTGATAAACCCTGGAGGGGGGGGCTCCCAAGAGATAAAAACCGTATGCCGGTTCGCTGCTGAAGCAGCAGGGGATCCCCAGTGGCCAGAGATATCAAAACCAATACGAGCACAGTCCGCCGCCAATAATCTGATCTTCCTAACAGTTTTATAAAGAGAGATAGTGTCCTCAGAGAAAATAAGCTGATTTCTAGCTAGCCAAATCTGATAAGCTGTGACAGCCCAGAGACATTTCTTATACTGAGGGCACCTCCGAAGGTCCAGAAGGAAAGAAGAAAGCAGGGATCCCGAGCCATTATGTCTGACCGGATATCCCATCATAAGCCAGACCCTTCTAGCAGTGGGGCAGATGAAAATAGCATGTTCAATAGATTCCTCCTCTAAGCTGCATAGCGGGCAAGTCGACTGAATAGAAAGACCTCTCTGAGATAAGAGAGCACAGGTAGGAAGAGAGCCCCACAGAAGCTTCCAGATAAATAACTGAACTCTAGGAATAGTAGGAAGCTTCCAAATCCACGCTGCGTCCTCTAGGCGCTGAGGCTGGGGTCTAAACATCATCATCAGATCCTGGTCGGAGCCTTAGAGAGACAGGATCTCTGCCAGAGTCTAGCATCAGAAGATCGACCCGAAGAAGCGGCATCGATAAAATCCGCCGGGCAAGCTCAGCACCAAATAATCTGGTCACCGAGGGGATATGCCAAGTAGGAGGGTCAGAGGAGATCAAGTCCTTAACCCTTAAACTGGGAGGGGTCTCAACACTGATAAAGGAGGGCCACCGAGAGAGAGGAAGCTCCGAAATCCAGGTATCCTGAATAACATTAATCGAAGAACCATCTCCGATCATCCAGGAGATATTGTCCAAGATAACCTGACCATAGCAACAGACCTCCTTCCAAAAAGAGGAACAACCCCGGGGAGCAGATATCTGCATATCAGCTGACCATTCTCCATATCTACTACGCATCAGAGAGCTCCAGAGACAATGTGGCTCAAGAAGAAATCTCGAAGCATGTCTGGCAATAAGGGCTTTCCTTCTAACAATCAAAGACGGGATACCAAGTCCACCCTCTCCGATAGGCATGCAGACCAAATCCCAGGATAAGAGGTGAATCCCATGACCATCCTGACCAGAAGCCCATAGGAAATCACGGAAGCATCTCTCGATCCTTTTCAGACAAGTAATTGGAATGGCAGTATTCGACAGGATATGCAGGGGAAGAGAGGAAAGAACTGATCGAATAATGGTAACTCTAGCCATCATCGAAAGACCAGTCACCTGCCATCCCTCAATGCGCTGGCGCACCCGTCTCTCAATCTCGGAGAAGTCAGAGCAACGGGGGCATCTCCCCGTTATAGGGATCCCCAAATACATAAATCTATCCGTCTGAGTGGTGATACCCGACACCCTGATGATGGCTTCTCTAGTGGATCTAGAGGTCTTCGGGCTAAAACAAATAGAAGACTTCAGAGAATTGACCTTCTGACCTGAAGCCTGGCAATAGTTCTGTATAATAGAATGAAAGGAAGCCGCATTCTCAATAGAAGCTGGGCCTAGGAGGATACAGTCATCAGCGAACAGGAGGTGGGAAACAAAGGGGCCTTCTGAACCAGCTATAACTGGGGCAATCCGTCTGTCCTGCTGAGCCTGACGTAAAGCACGAGAAAGATCATCAGCTGCCAGGATGAACAACAGAGGAGATAAGGGGCAACCCTGCCTGAGACCAACACTAGAATGGAAGAAATCAGTCGGGTTTCCATTTATGATTAGAGAAAAGGAGGGCTTGTGAATGCATGCCAAAATCCATTCTATAAATAGTTCATCAAACCCGAACTCCAGTAGAGAGCGGTACAAAAAAACCCAGCTCATTCTATCATAAGCACGCTCCATATCGAGCTTAACAGCCATAAGACTTCATCTAACCGGAGCTCTATGGAGAGCATGCATGAACTCTTGAGCAATAAGAACATTGTCCGAAATGGACCTCCCTCTAATGAAAGCCCCCTGCTCCTCCGATATGAGACGAGGAATCACCAGACAAAGGCGGCGAGCTAAGAGACGAGCACAGATTTTATACAATGTAGTGCAGAGGCTAATGGGCCGAAAGTGCTACGGAAGAGAAGCATCCACTCTCTTGGGCACCAAGGTAATGAAAGTTCGATTCCATTCAGAAGGAATGTGTCGATCTCGGAAAACATCCTGAATAGCTTGGACCACCTCCTGTCCAACAATATCCCAGTAGTGCCGAAAGAAAAAAGGCGGAAATCCGTCAGTCCCAGGGGCCTTATTCGGACCAAGCTCCCACAGGGCCGCCCTAATCTCGTCCGAAGAGATCGGTCTGACAAGCATATCATTATCCAGAGAGGAAACCTTCCTAGAATCCGGAACCTGCATAACCGGGTCCCCATCACCAGAAGAGTCAGCCCATCGAGCCCGAAAAAAAACGAAGAAGAAGGTCACTGATAGAGTGGAAATCCTCCCGAGTATGCCCCCCTTCATCAACAAGCCTCCGAATCCAATTGGCAGCTCTCCGCTTGAGAGTGGCCTGATGAAAGAATCTGGTGTTACGATCCCCATCACAAATCCACTGAGCCCTAGATCGCTGCCACCAGAACATCTCCTGCTGCCGCAAAGGGAGTGGTGCCGGGCCAGCAAATCCCTAAGGAAAGAGAGATCCGAGTCCGCCAAAAAACCTTCGTGATCCTCCTTAGTCTGAAGAATATTAATATCTTTTTCAACTTGCTCCACTTGTCTAACCAGATCCCCCACCTCATTCCTATTCCATCTTGATAGTCTGTGTCTGGCTATCTTAAACCGACGAGATAACCGATAGACAGCATTACCCCTAACAGGAATATGCAAGATCTGAGAGATAATAGAACGAGCAGCTGAAAGACCAGTCCAAAACTGCTCAAATCTAAACTGCTTCCGCATAATATGATCAGCCCCCGTAGAAATCAAAATAGGGCAATGATCAGAAGCAATCCTTGGAAGATGAGTGACAGTAACCATAGGGTATCTTTGGAGCCATTGGGGAGTGGCCAAGGCTCTATCAAGTCTCTCCCAAACTCGAGCAGACCCCTGCCGATTATTGCACCAAGTGAATTGGGATCCCGAATACCCCAAATCCATAAGACCTGACGAGCCGATGAACGTTCTGAATTCGTTGATATCAGCTGAGCCTGAAACCCGTCTGCCTCCACGTTTTTCATTAGCCTCAGTGATACAGTTGAAATCCCCAGCAATAATAGACGGCACACCTTGAGCAAGGAGGGAAAGCAATTCAGACCAAAGAATTCTTCTCTCCCGATAGTCCGTGCTAGCATAAACAGCCGAAAGTAACCAAGGGGCAGAAGATCCCTCAGATATCATGAGACCGATATGCTGGTTGCACTGATGAAAAGTATCAATTCTGACAGCAGAGGTGCGCCATATAGCCAAGATACCCCCCGACAGATCATCAGCCTCCACAGCATAAGATGACCAAGTGCGGGCAATCTGTCTACGAAAACGGAGAAGGCTATCCCCGAGAGTCTGGTCTCCAAGAGGACACATATATCAAAGTGGTGTAATTGCAATAATCTACTGAAGGAAGCTCGGAAAGAAGGCTTTCGAGCTCCTCTAACATTCCATAGTAAAATCTTCATTTATAGGATAGAGGAAGATGGGATCCCTCCTTGATCCTCTATCATATCACTATCAACAAGACCCCTCTTCAACAGAGGGCCGTCGTCAGGCTTCAGTAAAGGGTTGCTAAGCATTCCATCCAAACCTGGATCAGACACTTCTAAGCAGGAAGACTGTGCCTGAGAAAAGGAACCAGGGCACAATCCCTTAGGTTCACCAATAGCATCAGCCAGAGGAAGACCGGCCCCCCAGCAGATTGGACCCTCACCGCTTCCTGGGCACCAACCTGAACACACGGAACCTGATCCGACTGGCTTGGAGAGAAGCAACTCAGCTCATTCTTTTTGGAGAAAGGAACTTTCCCTTTTCCCTTCCTCTTATCAGTTTTGGATAAAGTCTAGGAGCCGGGGGAACCTCCGGTCTAGCACACTTGAGGGGACCAGAGCATGCATCCCTACACCCCACTTGACCATCATCATAAGCCACTGAATCTAGAGAGGAGAATGGGTTTTGGATGACAATTGAGTTCAATTCGGGATTCAGAGAACTAAGATGATCAGCTGCTTGGAAGTTCAGACCTGGAGCCTTTGAAACGGCACGCAGGTCTTTAACCGGCACGGGGTCATTCCCTTACCTTTGACCAAACCATCAACTTCCTTCCCAGGGCGCGACACCACAGCCACTGCCCTTGATGCCGAACGCGAAGACGAGGAGGACCTCTGGCGAGCAAGCTTAACCGGAGCAATCCACCCTTCAGCTGATACTCCAGCAGTCGAAGCGAGCCCCTTCTTCACCGCCTGAGACGATGAACCAGAGGCAGGGGAAGAAGACGAAGCCGGCACGGAAGTCTTCCCCTTCACCTCCGCCTGGGGAATAGAAGGAACCGCCCTCTTCCGTAAAGCAACCATCCACGGTCCAAACATGGAAGTGGAAACAGAGCCAACCCCATCAGGACGATCTGGCTGGGAACAGGGGCCATCCAGATGCAGAGAGGCACATCTCCAGCAGACACCCTCCAAGCTTTCATACACGAAGCTTTGCCAGAACGGTTCTGAATCCGAGTGCCTGGCCGGAGAGGGCAGCGAAGGTCGACGCGGAGACAGGCCCTCGCATAGCCCTCCCGAGATTTCGCCAAAGTTGCCGCATCAGCACAGACGAAATCACCAGCAGAAATTAGAATGGATCTGAGGAATTCCTCATTCCAGAACTCAAGAGGCAGCAGCGGCAGTCGAACCCATACCAGAGCAGACGAAACAGAATCCTCCACCGGGGTAAACTCCGGCCTCCACGGCTCCGTGCCAACCACCTGGCCATTTATCACCCATGGACGCTGAAGAACCAGGCTGCAAGCTTCTTTGGATTCAAAACGGAAAACATGGCATCTGAATGCCAGAGAGATGGGGACGATGGCGCTAGAGATTCCAGCTCTCCTGAATTTCCTGACGAAGGCATCGACCGGGATCCAACGGTGGAACGACCGAACAATCACAGCCGACTGCTGCCAGCCCACCACCTCTGCTTCAAGCTCCGCCGCCGGAAAATTGATCACCTCCAGGAACGACGCCTGCAGCAACTCCACAGCAGCTGGCGAAGGGGACTCTGTCATCCATTGGAATCCAGACGACGACGACCTCCTCCAAGGCATCCGGCTACCTTCAATCGAATCGGAGGCCATAGGAACGAAGGAAATGACGAAGGGAAGAAGAAAAAAGGATCCAAAGCAACAGGGACGAAGAAACTGGCAAAGATCGAGGAAGAAGGATATGGAAGCACAAATCTTAAAGCAAGGGAAGGAAAAAGAATTGGGGCACTAGGGCGCACGATTCTTAAAGCACTCAAAGCGATGAAGGGTAGAATGGAGCGGAGAATGAAGAATTATTATCAACGTTTAAATTTTTTTGTGAAGAGAGACATTGAATTTGTCGTTGTCATATCATTTGGTCCGCAGGAATCCCCACCGTTCCTTCTGCCAACTCTGCTTGAATGACGACAAAGAGAATTCTCAATAAAATTATTAAAAAATATTATTTATTATCATTATTATTTTATTTTTTTGGTTTGAAAGGATGTTATATTGTTTTATCATCTCTTAAGCTGTTGATGCTGTGCGAATGACGTTTTTTAACCCTGGATGTAAGATTATAACTGTTAACGCGTCATTCCTTGGTAGCCATGATGTCGATAAATCCATTAAAAGACCTTTTTTTTTCCTTCTTATTTAATATTTTTAAATAAAATAAATATTTATATAAATAAAATTTTAAAATATTTATATAAATATTTTAGTATGTAAATAAAATTAATCATTTTGATTATTTTAAAATGAATTTTTAGAAAAAAATTATAAATAACATTCTTAAAAGTAAAATTTATAAATTACTATTTTAAAAAATTATAAAATTTGGTAAAATTTTAAAATTTTATTTTAATTATTATTACTGCTAAAAATTATTCATTCAAACTCATTCTTTGATTTCTGTAACACTCTAATTAGTAGGAAGATTTTTGAGAAGATGGTGTCTCTAAAACGCTAATAACATGCTAATAAATACTTTCTCTTGAAAGATATTTGTTTCTTTATTTATGAAAGCTTTACTGCTTGTTTTTTTTGATTTGATGTAACATAAAAATTTTGAGTCATAACTATGGGTTGTATCTGCATGAATGCATGCTACTTGGTTTCCTTGCATGCAGGGGAACTTCTTTGGTTCGTTTTGGAACCACCACATGAGCCACCTACCAACCTAACCAGCATAAATTTCACATCAAATGGATTTCGGTGGAAAGTTTTCTGGTGCTAAATGCCCCCAATTTAGTTTGACATGACAAGGAGGGACCAATTGCGTGCCGTGTCAGAGGAATGAAAAATTTCAAAACCTCTCACTCTTTCTCTCACATTGGCCCAATTTAGTTTGACATGACAAGGAGGGACCATTTGCGCGGCGTGTCAGAGGAATGAAAGATCCAAAATCTCTCTCTCTCTCTCTCTCTCTCTCTCTCGATCATATTATATATTATCTCATAGCATATAAAGTGGCAAGGTTATTTAGGAAACAAGAATACTCAATTTAGGATAATTTAGGATCATCATCTACATGTAACGCCAAAAAAGAATTAAATAAAAAATAAAATTATAAATTAATTTTTACTTAAATTTTAGGTTTTATAATTTTAATTTATTAGTAAAATTAATTAGGCTAGTATATGAGCTTTGGGTATTATAAATGGTATTAAAATCGATTCGAATATGCGAAAGTTGATAGACATGAAAAAAGAGCTATCATGTGCGGACAATGGTGAGACATGTGAACAGTGATGAAGCCAGGCATATGGGCCCCACAATGAATCAAACCGTGATGGTCACTAGGGTGCTATCTTGGAGGTTGTTGAGACCGACTTGGAGTCATGGAGAGTAGCTGAGGACGACTTGTAAGACTTAATTTGCTTAAACATAATTACCTCCAGCCATTATTATTTAATGGTGGTAAGGAATCCGATCTTCCTGGTTTTCCTTTGGACTGCACGGGAGATCTTCCTTTCTTTAGGGATCTCGATTGATCTTCCCTTTCTCTTCTCGATGGATCGGTCTTCTAATCAACGAGCTCTCGCATTCAGATGGTGTATGCCTTCAGGATTGCTCTTGATCAGGGACTCAATTCCAATGCCTCCGCTTTTAGGTTTCTCTCTCGAGAATCTTAGGATCTCTCTCGAGAACCCTGTTCTAAAACCTTAGGATCTCTCTCGAGAACCATGTTCTAAAACCTTAGGATGGGTCCCCTTTTATACCCAATTCCTTCACCGCATGCCCCATCAAGCGAGCGTTCAGGTATTCAGGGAGGGGGGCTGTTATCACTTTAATAGGAGAAACGTTTGGTCAATAAAATAGGACCATTAATGAGCGGGTAATTACATTCTCCCACTTGGTCCGTATATTTTATCAACACTGAATAAGAAACTAAATACATGAATCATAGCGATAGGTCCTCTATAATTGAGTATTATCTTCTATGTATTACAATGCATTCAATTTCTTTATCACCATTCCAAATGTGACAACATAACATAATGAATAAACCATATGTTTATTCAGAGTCCAAAAGAAAAGTTTGTCATTTCTCAAAAGTCATATAACGTGTACACCTGAATGAGAAATAAACAAACGATTGAAATAAGAGTTTCTTTGTACAAATTGTTATCAATACAATTATATCATGGAACCAACTCCCATTCTTATCACATGATCCTTAAACTTCTTAGTTGGCATGCCTTTAGTCAAAGGATCATCTATCATCAATTCAGTGCTAACGTGTTCTATGACCACTTTGTTCTCTTTAACACGTTCTCTTATGGCTAAATACTTAATGTCGATATGTTTACTTCGACTACCACTCTTATGGTTTTTAGCCAAAAATACAGCAGCTGAATTGTCACAGTACAGTTTAATTGGCCTAGTAATGGAGTCAACAATTCTAAGCCCTAAGATGAAACTCTTCAACCATACACCTTGCGATGTAGCTTCAAAACAAGCAACGAACTCCGCTTCCATAGTAGAGGTAGCAGTCAAGGTCTGCTTTGCACTCCTCCATGATATGGCTCCACCAGCTAACATAAATATAAATCCTGATGTTGATTTCCGAGAATCAACGCAGCCAGCAAAGTCCGAATCTGAGTAGCCCTCTATCTCCAAATGATCAGTTTGTTTATACATGAGCATGTAGTCCTTGGTCCCTTGAAGATACCTCATGACCTTTTTAGCAGCTCTCCAATGGTCTAAACCTGGATTACTCTGATATCTTCCCAACATTCCTACTGCAAATGCAATGTCAGGTCTTGTGCAAACCTGAGCATACATTAGGCTTCCAACAGCTGAAGCATATGGAATGTTGTGCATCTGTTCCCGTTCAAGTTCATTTTTAGGGCACTGGTTCAAAGCGAACTTGTCACCCTTCACTATAGGTGCAACACTTGGTGAACAATTTTTCATCCGAAATCTCTCCAAGACTTTATTGATATAAGTTTCTTGAGACAATCCCAAAATGCCTCGAGATCTTTCTCTATGGATCTTAATGCCAATGACATAAGATGCCTCACTCATATCTTTTATATCAAAATTTTTAGAGAGAAATTGTTTCACCTCATGTAGCAACCCTTTATCATTGGTTGCAAGTAGAATGTCATCCACATATAGGACCAAGAAATAAATTTTGCTCCCACTAACCTTCTGGTATATACATTGATCCATGATGTTCTCTTCAAAACCAAAGGAAGAGATCACATCATGAAATTTTAAATACCACTGACGTGAGGCTTGTTTCAATCCATATATGGATTTCTTAAGTTTGCAAACCAAATGCTCACCATCACTAGAGGAAAATCCTTCAGGCTGTTTCATGTAAACCTCTTCCTCTAGATCTCCATTAAGGAATGCGGTCTTCATATCCATTTGATGTAACTCAAAATCAAAATGAGCTACCAACGCCATAATTATTCGGAGAGAGTCTTTCTTGGATACAGGAGAAAATGTCTCCGTGTAGTCGATTCCTTCCCTCTGAGTGAATCCTTTGGCAACGAGTCTTGCTTTATATCTCTCAATGTTGCCTTGTGAGTCTTTCTTTATTTTGAAGATCCATCTACATCCAATGGCTTTTACACCATCAGGCAACTCAACAAGATCCCAGACTCGATTAGATGCCATAGATTCCATCTCATCCTTCATGGCATTGAACCACAAGTTTGATTCCTTAGAACTCATGGCTTGTGAAAACGTTTCAGGATCATTTTCGGCTCCAATGTTATAGTCAGATTCATGTAGATACACAACATAATCACTAGGAATTGCTGATTTCTTTATTCTAGTTGATCTTCTTAATGTTGTGTCAATGACCTCTTGAGGAGTATCTTGCACAACTGATTGTTGATGAACAACACGATCTTCTAGATTACCATCAGCTTGTAAAATCTCAATGACTGGTTGTTGGGCACTTAATTGAGTTTGAGGAGTGCTATAAATAACAACCAATCCCTTACTTGAAGTGGAAGCTGGAATAACTGAATGATCTTTCTCAGAAGAAGCCAAATACTGAGATTGATCACTCCCACTGATCAAGTCATTCTCAAGAAATTTTGCATTTCTTGATTCCACAATCCTAGTGCTGTGAGATGGACAATAAAATCTATAACCCTTGGACTTCTCAGCATATCCAATAAAGTATCCACTGATAGTCCTTGGGTCTAGTTTCTTTTCTTGTGGATTATAGACTCTTACTTCAGATGGGCATCCCCAAACACGTATATGTTGCAGACTCGGTTTCCAACCTTTAAATAACTCAAATGGCGTTTTGGAAACAGCCTTGGTTGGAACCCGATTCAATATATACGCAGCAGTTTTAAGAGCTTCAGTCCACAAGGATTTAGGTAACTTAGAGCTGACAATCATGCTCCTTACCATGTCCAATAATGTCCGGTTTCTTCTTTCAGCTACACCGTTTTGGTCAGGAGACCCTGGCATGGTGTATTGTGCAACAATTCCATTTTCTTCAAGAAACCGAGCAAACGGACCAGGTGCTTGTCCATTCTCAGTGTATCTACCATAATATTCTCCACCGCTATCTGACCTCACGATTTTAATTTGCTTCCCGCATTGTTTCTCTACTTCTGCCTTAAATACCTTAAAGGCATCTAATGCTTCGTTCTTATTATGAAGTAGGTAGAGATACATATATCGTGAATAGTCATCAATAAATGAGATGAAGTATCTCTGACCATACGAATCCATATCTGGGCTACAGATATCCGTATGTATGATCTCCAGTATTTCCGAACTTCTCTTGGCATTTTTCTTGGACTTGTTGGTTTGCTTTCCCTTTATGCAGTCCACACAAGTGTCAAAATCAGTAAAATCAAGAGTATCAAGTACTCCATCTTTTACTAATCTTTTAATTCTCTCAATGGAGATATGACCTAATCTCCGATGCCACAAAATAGAGGAATTCTCATTTATAACACATCTTTTCATACCAGTTTGGGCGTGCATCACATTATAGGTGGTATTATTTTTCAGATTGATTTGGAAAAGATTGTCTGACAATGTACCATTCCCAATAAGCTTAGATTTATAAAATAAATCAACAGAGCTTTTATTAAAATTAAAGGAATATCCTGCTGGTACAAGCCTTGACACTGAAATCAAATTTCTAGAGAAACTTGGAATATAAAATGTCTTTTCCAAATCCAAAACAAAACCAGAATGTAAAATAAGTCTGCACGTTCTAATTGCTTCCACATGTGAACCCATCTTGTTTCCTGAATAGATGCTTTGTTCACTTCCCAATGGTTTCCTTTGATTTAGAAAACCCTGCAAGGTATTTGAAACATGGATTGTAGAACCAGAATCAATCCACCATGTGTTATGACATATAACCAAATTAGATTCATGACATACGAATGAGGTTAGAGTACCTTTCTTGTCAAGCCAAGCTTTGAATTTGAGACAATCTTTCTTTATATGTCTTTCTTCTTGCAAAAGAAGCACTTGGACTCCTTCTTGTCTTCTGTATGGATGGATACTTTATCCTTTCCTTTGCGTTTGGCTTTGGGAGCTTTAGTCTTTCTGTGAGTGACTAAATGTGCACTTTCTCCCATTTCTAAAATCAGCCTCCCTTCCTCTTGAACACACATGGTCAGAAGTTCATTAATTGACCATTTGTCCTTATGTGTATTGTAAGATATTTTGAAGGGACTATATTGCTGTGGGAGTGAGCTCAAAATAAAGTGCACCAAGAAAGATTCTGACATCTCAACCTCTAGGGATTTCAACTGAGCCGCAATGTCCCTTATCTTCATGATGTGCTCACGCACACCTCCAACCGAAGTGAGCTTCATTGATGATAATTTTGTCATTAGGGTGCTAGCCATTGCCTTATCTGAAGACTCAAATTGTGCATCAATAGCCTTCAAAAGTTCCTTGACATTTTTGCACTCAGGAATTGAACCACGTATACTAGCAGAAATTTTAGTACGTATGAACATCATACTGAGGCGATTGGACCGTTCCCATCGTTCATACGCAACAATCTTAGCCTGAGTGCTAGTAGATGTAACTGAATGTGGTTCATCCTTCCTGATAGCATAGTCAATATCCATGCACCCTAATTGAAGAAGAATTCTCTCCTTCCATAATTTATAATTATCACCACTTAAATCGGGAATATCACATTTCATATCAGAAATATTAACAGGCAAAATAGCTGCATAAAAATAAAATCATGTTCATGTAGTTGAATTTGAGGCATATAACTTGATGTCATGTTTTACCAATGTAAACATGCAATAACATGAATCAATAACATACAATAACTACCTGTGGGCTAAGTTATTATACTCAAATAGACTCATTAGCTTAATGATGTGACTAACAAATTATATTCCTTTCTTAATTCCTGTGGGTAATTAAGAAAATAATTTGTTATCGCATCCTAATTAATTATATTAGTGCAACAAAAATTCCTGTGGGATAAGATTCATTACATTAATATAATTAGTCACAATTAATGTCATCTAACCTTATGTGATCTTTGCAACTTAATATATAATTTTGATTAATCAAAGATGCTGTGGCTACTCCTCAATTAATCAACATCATATTGATCACATGACATTATATGCATATAGATTAACCAATTTAGCATGATTATTAGGTAGTGATCTTAATCAACGTAACATTTCAAATCAAGATCCGAGTTAGTCAAATTGGCCAGGCCAGTGAAAGAGAAGTGGGGGTCCCCCCATTGCTTTCCTTAGGTCAGTCAACGGAACCAATTAAGTAACCACAATCTCTTTACCTTTCTAGACACCAACTGACCAATCAGACCTTGAAAGGATTTGCACTGTGATTTTTACACTACCACCAAATTCATACATAGAATAAAATCTAATATGCAGAACAGAAGATAACATTTCAATATTTATTAATGAATTTTAAAATTATCATCTTAAGAAAAAAATTTTTGTTAATTAAAACACGTCCGGCCGTAGCTCATTATTCCCTTGGGCCAGTCTATGCAAAACACCGTAGGCATAGAGACTCAGGAGGCGTATTTTAATACAAAAATTTAAACTCAAGAAACAAATGATAAAAATAAATCATGTTACATGATTTAATAAAACATTAAACAGATAATAAATGCATTTAAAATCTAACCAATCCAGATTTTAAATCCCGTGAGAGAACGGAAAGACAATAAGCGAAAAAAACGAAAACAGAAAGTTTTCTCTCCCTTTTTTAATATTTCACCAATGTGGTTATTGAAGCCACGTTTCCGCTGCATTTCTCTTCTTTAGTTTTTCTTTTCTTTAATGCTACGTTTCTTTTCTTTTTCTTTCTTTAATGCTATCTCTTTAATACCATAAAAAAGAAATCCGGGAAACCTTTAATGCTAGAAAGAAATTTTTAATAGAAAAGAAAGAAGCCACGTTTTGTTTCCGCAAAAAATCGGAATCTGAAATAGTTCTGTCAATTCCGTGAACAAAGATAAGAACTGATCGAAACCAACCTGAGATCCGAAAAATTGAAAACGGAAAACATGCGGCATAAATTTCTTGAAAAGAGAAACTTGATAGAAATCTTCGCAAAATAAGGCAGAGGTTTTAACCTAGCTCTGATACCAAATGTAAGACTTAATTTGCTTAAACATAATTACCTCCAGCCATTATTATTTAATGGTGGTAAGGAATCCGATCTTCCTGGTTTTTCTTTGGACTGCACGGGAGATCTTCCTTTCTTTAGGGATCTCGATTGATCTTCCCTTTCTCTTCTCGATGGATCGGTCTTCTAATCAACGAGCTCTCGCATTCAGATGGTGTATGCCTTCAGGATTGCTCTTGATCAGGGACTCAATTCCAATGCCTCGCTTTTAGGTTTCTCTCTCGAGAATCTTAGGATCTCTCTCGAGAACCCTGTTCTAAAACCTTAGGATCTCTCTCGAGAACCATGTTCTAAAACCTTAGGATTTCTCTCGAGAACCATGTTCTAAAACCTTACGATGGGTCCCCTTTTATACCCAATTCCTTCACCGCATGCCCCATCAAGCGAGCGTTCAGGTATTAAGGGAGGGGGGCTGTTATCACTTTAATAGGAGAAACGTTTGGTCAATAAAATAGGACCATTAATGAGCGGGTTATTACACGACTCCGTTGGCCGAGTAAAAGAGGCCGAGTAGAGCAGCGAGGCCAACTAGGAAGGCCACCTAGGAGGGTCATCTAGAGCAGAAGCTAGAAGATGTGGAGTCGACTCTCGAGAAGGAGCCTGGAGTCGGTTGATGACCAGAGAGATGTGACCCAGAGCCGAGTGGTAGCCAAGAGCTGAGAGGAGAAAGCCAGGATCGGTTGTCGGGGAAGCCCGAAGGCAGCTGGGAGTTTGGAGCCCATGAGCCGGCGGCTGGATCACGAACGGGAGCCGAGGCTAGGGCATCGGCCTGGGTTGGGTCCATGGCTAGAGCTGGGGACACTGAAGGCAAGACTCAAGATCTTGAGTCCGTGAAGTCCTTTGTCAGAGTAGGGAATCGGGAGAGGCCAAGAGCGGCCGGGGAAGAAGCCATGGCCAGAAGTAGAGCTGTTGGGGTCGAGTTCTCCTCTCCCACCTCATTCTCTTTCCTCATGATGGTTTTCCCACTTTCCTCCAACTATTGTCAAGGGGAGAGAGAGAGAAAGAGGGGGAATAGGGTCAAAGCTAGTCAAAGCCAGAGCCATTTGACTTGACCATCATCACCTTCTTAGTTCTCCTCCTGATTCGCTCCTGGGCGATTTGCTTTAAGTGCCCGAAGAAGTGAGCTGGTCTCAATCGAGGGGTCATAGGGAGATGTGCAAACTCGGGAAAGAAGTTGGAGGGGATGCTTAGAAAGCTGGGGCCGCCTAGGACTTGCTGGGGCTGCCTAGAAATTGCTGAAGCCGCTTAGGACTTGCTGGGGCTGCCTAGGACTTGCTGGGGCTGCCTAGAAATTGCTGGAGCCGCTTAGGACTTGTTGGGGCCACCTAGAAACTACTGGGGCTGCCTAGAAATTGCTGGGGTTGAGGAGGATAGGCCAAGGCCGACGAGGATGGGCTGACTTGCTGAGGCCAAGCCTAGATGCAGTCATTGTAGCCCATGGGATCAATTGGCCCCATCACTACAAGAAAATTCAGTTTTAACGATGCCAAAATACGTTGCTATTGCATTGCTAAATGGATTTAGCGACGCATTAGCAACATAATTTGGGTGTCACTGTGAACCTCATCGCAACGTACAATCCATCGCAATTGCATCACTAAATAGCGATGCCTAGAGACGCAAAAATTGCATCGCTGTAAATCTCGTCGCAACATGCAATCCGTCGTTATTGCATCGTTAAATAGTGATGCCTAGCGATGCAAAAAAATGCGTCACTAATTTGCAACTAAACTGAGGTCGTCGCAATTTAGCGATGCATTAGAGACTCCCACTTGCATCGCAATACTGCGACTAATTGCATCGTAATATTGCGACGCAATATTTGCATCACAATATTGCAATGCAATTTAAGAGTCGCAATTTTGCGACGCTTAGAATTATTGCGACACAATTCTAAGCATCACAATATTGCGACGCAATTTGCGTCGCAATTGCATTGCAAAATTAATAATTAATTTTTTTAAAAATAATTACAACAAAAAATTTTTATCGCAATAGTATCGCTAATTAATTTTTTAAATTAAATTTAAAATATTATAAATTAAACCTCTTAATACAATTTCATTGCATTTAAAATTGATCGAAACATTATCACTAAATTTTCAAAAATATTGATCGAAACATTCATCACAAAATTTTAAAATATATAAAAATAATATATTAATAATTTAAAATATATATATAAAACATAAAAAGTAAAGAAAAAAATATATCAAGAATCTGCACTATCATGATCACAGGAAGGCTGCAGAGGCTGGAATGAACCCTACGACATGAGGCGAACCAAATCCTGCATCTGACGCATCTGCTCTCTCATATCTGCAAGCTCCTGTTGAAGGCCTTCAGTGCAGAACTCCTACCGATCCTCCTGTCGAACCTCCTCTATAATAGATCTCCGAATGTCATCTAAATGCTCGGTAGGAATATGCCAGGATAGTGCGAACTGGAGCCCTGATGGAAAAATATCTAGAAGCTTTAGTGCCCAGACCATAGACCCTACGGTCTCGTCGCGGCTGGGCACCAACAGCTTCCAAAAACACACGTCGACTCTCCTCTGGTGAGAGTTCGACGGGCGGCCCCCCATCAGTGGAGTCGACCTGCGATGCCTGGGACTGAAGCTCCTCGACTCGTGCCTTTGAATTATAGAATCAATGATAAATGAATCAATATATGAACCTAAATAAAATTTAAAAATTAAACAGATACAATATAAAGCTAATTTCTTACCGCAACCTTCTGTGATCGTGCATCGACCCAGGAACCGTCCTTCCTGGTGTGTGTCGCCCTGAATAGGCAAAACTCACCAGGATCTCTGCCTTCTGCTCAGACTACAAAAGCAGAAGAAATGATATAAAGTATTTACAAATGACTAAATTAGTAATTAAATTATTTATGTTTTCTTACCATACGCGTCTGTGCTCCTGAATCAAAATGGACCCGCAGTGTGACAGGAGAGACCCGTGCCACGACCACCCTTCTCGGATTGCGGTTCGTGGTGGCTGATGCGGACCTCCTTTGCCAGGCCTCAGACTGCCATACTGCTGCCAGTCGTGCCAAATACCCTTCGGCACATGCACAGGACGTTCACCCGATCTTCTCCAACGATGAAGCATGTCGGAGTATCGGCGTGCGCAAGAGCATTCCATGCTGCCCTAATGGCATCATGGATGGTAGGGTCCCACGTAAACTTTTTCTGCATTGAAATAAATAGTTAGTTTAAGAATATATTAAGATTAAAAAATTTTATATCAGTGATAAATTATATTTAATAAGTTTACCTGAAACTCTAAAAAATAAAACTCCCTCATGGCCGCAGATACATGGTGCCAATCGTAGCCACTGGGATCAGCACACCTCTGAAATATGGAGCTGATCGGCTCGATACAGTATGCTGCTCAATAAAGCTGTTAAAAAATGCATGTTATAAGTAATTGACTTAAAACATAAACATATATTTACAATTAGTATATACTTACAGCCCATCAGCATCCAGTCGAAGTACGGTGCGCCGGCGTAGAAGAACTCTCAGAGGTCTGTGCCGATCGGCTATGAGACTCGAAGGTTGAGATCTGAACTCTCCATCTCAATGCTCATGTGATCTGATGCGGCAGGGCTACGTCCCTGCTTGCTCTGTCCGTCGCGGTAGATCTATCTCGGCCCGTCATACTGAAAATACTAAAGATTCATGCAATATAATTACGAATAATGATTGAATATGTAAAAATTTAACACTTATAAAAATAAATTAAAATTGAATAAACCTCTATGTTTAATCAGTGTCATTTGTTTTTTCAAATGTTGGTTCAACATCCGATGCCGTATCGGACTATGATTCAGTGTCATTATCATCGGAGGAAATCGAACATTGCATCCTCAATTTCTTGGACATCACCATTTGGATCTCTAACTGATGTTTCAGGAGCCCTTGTGTCATCCTCAATTGCATGCATTTCCATCTCATCCTCTTGAAATGCAGGGCACTCAGTTGATTGACTTGATGAACTCTCATCTAATATGATTGCTGAATGTGGGACGATTTTAGAAACAGCCCACCAATCTCGCTTGTCGTTGCGCAAACTTGGATATCCGCAGTAAAACACTTGCTGAGCTTGGGATGCAAGATGAATGGTTCATATTTCTGCAATCTTCGTCGATGGTTGACTTCAACTAGATTGTAGTCGTTATGAACCCTTTTACCCACAGAAACTGTCAGATCAAACCAATCACAACGAAATAATATGGTTCGTTTTATAGGCCAACCGGGATATTCAACTTCAACCACCTCTACTAACTTTCCGTAATAATCCTGCATATTTGCTCCAACACTTTCTCCTTTAACACACACGCCCCAGTTCTGCGTGCCTCTTGAAGATGCTAGTCATTCAATTTGAAATTTGTACCATTAACAAAATAGCCAGTAGAGGTTGTTACGGTCTTCAATGGCCATTGCGCTAGACATTTAATGAAAATATTATCGGTTGTGAACCATGGACCATTTACCTATAAATTAATAAGCTATTCACAACCAATTGAAAAATAAAAGCCATTATTGAAATTGATTGAGTGATACTACTCACATATTCATAAAACCAGAAAGCGAACTCCGTTTCTAACTTCTGCCCAATGGCAATTTAACTGATGTTGGGATTCATCTGTTGTTGTCTATCACAATACATCCTTAAGGGATGATAACAATTAAAACTTCTGTTAGCAATTAAATAGTATGTATATTATAATTTAAAGTAGAAGTTCTAATTAAGCATTGAAGTATACTTACTCAATGTATGGATCGACTTCTCTACAGTTCATTAGGATATAATAATGTGCTGCATTATACTCTCAAATCTCTTGACTTCTGCCTCCCAAATGAACGGCCGATACCTTTAAAAATTGATATTCTACCATCATTAGGTTCTCCTTCGTCCACACATACATCATCGTTACGATCAAGATTTCGGCTCCTCGTATGGACGTGACCCTCAAAGTAATGAGAGGCAAAATGAAACTTCTTCAACCAATTGTGCATTGCATATAGAACCTTCAACCCTTGCCTTATTACACACATTATTTTTTAAATTCTTAAGGTACCTATTATTGGGATATGTGCCCATAAACAAATGATATTTATTATTTTACTGAATATTTAAGAAATTTTTTAATATTATTCTTGCATGCATGTTATGATGCTTTATAAATATCAAAAAAATTTGGATTATTTAAATGTGACTTTAAATATTGTATATAAGTGTTATATACATAGGATAATATTTAAAGTAGAATAATCTAAACTTGTCCGTAATTATAAATTAAAGTTGTAATAGGAATCTTTAATTTAAATTACTAGCGCGGTTCATTACATTCTGAATGAAACGATCTTATCCGGATTGTTGATAATGAGATTATCAGAATGAAAGCGCTTTATATAATTTGATTATATAGGAATGGAACATGATTAATTATGAATCTCTAATAAATTTCGTTGTTAAAATAGAGAATTCAAAATTAATCAATGATGGTCATATGTGAATCGATTTAATTCTGAGTAATTAATAGACTCCTATTTATTGTATTATTTTTTTTTGACACAGAAACATAGTGTCAAATTCTTGGTATATTGGAAATATAATAACATAAGTAGCCGAAAATATTAATATACAAGATGAAATCCATTCCTTCATAAAGAAGTCAGATGGACGATTCCCATAAGTATTGATTCGGGACTTGAATAATAAGAGCGCTCAATTATGATTGGATCATAAATATATTATTCATTATAGAATCAGTGGTACTTATGGATAAATATGTGATTAAAGAGGTTAACTGAAAATGCCTAGCCTTAATCATGAACCATTTATGGAGAATTGATTTATATGCAGTGACTATATCAATGGACGATTCAAATCCTTATGAATATAATTAATTTTATAATTTTAAGAGTGCAATTTCAAATTTTTAGTGGAGTAATTTGGAGTTAATAATTTTGATATTTTAATTAAGGTGTTAATTGAATGTCAAAATTATTGGAGCTTAGAATTATAATGTCCATAGTTCCTCTAGACGGCTCCATTAAATTATGTGAACTTTATGATATGTTGGGTTGAGTTATTAATTTGGAATTAAGAATTCTAAATTATTTTTCATATAGAAATTAATTGGATTAATTTTGTTATACGGTGTGCTAGAGAACACATCGTATCATATTCCACGAGAAAAATCTATGTGGAAATTATTTAGTTATTGGAGAAATAAATATGGGATCGTGAGAGAGCCTTTTTCTCTCCCGTAACGTTATAAATATATCTAACCAACAATTGGTGATATACGTTAAAGTTTAATTAATTGATTAATTAATGAAAGAGGTTGATAGTTGTTATTCTATGTGACATCGGGAAAAACAATGATCAACTGCATAGAGTTTCTTCTTTAACTTCACTTTATCTCATGAGTTGAGAATAAAAAGTGAATTAAACTCAGTAATCTCAACCCAAATCAAAAGGGACGCCCACACATTCATGTTCATCATAATCTGGAGAACGTTTGGAAAGATCTATGGTGATCAAAGGATTTGGTAATTCCAAAGTAGTATTCATGAAGAACAAAAGGTTGATTTCTTAATCTCTTTATTATCCTTGATATTAAATTAATACGGTATAGATCGTGCTAACTCAATTTTTAAGATATGTGATTTGATCTGTATCTTATTTTCGCTAAGATAAGTGATTTGATCCTTATCACGATATGTGATTTAATTGTATCTTATTTCCGCTAAGATAAGTGATTTGATCCTTATCATGCTTCTGCAAACATCTCAGAATCGTTATGAGATAACCAACAATTGGTATCAGAGCCGGTTATACCCCTATTAATTTAATAATAGATTATATGATAATTGGGTAGGCACTCATGCATAATATGCTTTTAATATTTTATGATGATGAATGTGTAAATGGATTGGCATTAATTTTTTGATTCCATGAAATAAGCTATGTAACTTTCTTTTGATTAGATCAATTAAATATAGGATTCCTTTAATATTGATAAAGAAAGGTTCTTCATGGTTTGAGAAAAGTTCTCAATTAGAATTTTTTTTGTTCTAGAGTCTTATTTCATTGAGATTTTTTTTTAAAGGTTATCCGATAGAATTTTTCCAAGAGGTTTTGAGTGGGGAATCCCTTCCCTTGCTCTAAGCCTTATCGTTTCTCAGGAATTCGAAGAGCCTCACTATTTTTTAGTGATTTGAAAAGCCTCACCGGTTGATGAGTCTCACTGTCTCCAAAGAGAAGTCATGTATTCGTCTTCTTATTAAATGTCTTTGTTATGTTGATAATAATCACTAGAAGTTTTTCCGTTTCAGTTTTTATAAAATGTTTTGTTATGACGATAATAATTACATTTCATGCCTAGCATATGCCATATTAGATAGAAATGTGTCTACCTAATTATTATATGTCATGCATCTGTGCATTATTATTTTTTATTTTTTACTAAAAGTTTTTAGTAAATTATATTAATGCACTTTGCAATAAATTTAATGAGATTAAATTTGTAAATTAATTGAGCAATTGGATTTGCAAAATTAATATGCCAAATGTGATGTTTTAAATTTAAATGTTATATTTAAGTTATCACATTTAGCTTATTTTATAATTTTAAAGTGTTTAACATTATAAAATCTTAGTAATTTAAATTGTTTAAATTAACTAAGAGTTTATGAAACAAAAGTTGTTTTATAAATAAAATACACTTTTGCAAAATAATGAATGGGAAGGGTAATATGACAATATAAACCCTTGGTCTCCATCGTTAGTACAACACCGTGAGTTATTAGTAGCGCCTCGTGCCGCTTTGACGTCGTCCTCCCTACAGAGGGTGTCTACTAATGGCAATATCAAGGTTGTCTTTTATGCAATAGGACTTTTAAGATGTATTTTAGAATTGACCTACCCTACGGCGGCAATTTCTAAGTTAAGTCTCAAAAGGTCTGATATGATGGGTCACACTCATGAAGAAGTAATTAAATTAGTTAATTACTTTCTTGACCAAAATTAATGAAATTAATGAGTATTAGAAATATGAGATATTTTGGGAGATACTTATTAATTGAGAAGTTCTCATTTTAATTAGCAACTATTTGACCTACCCTATGGTGGAGATTAAAATTCCTTAGGCCTTTAAAGTAAACATGTTTTTGTGTATTTTAACATGTGCTTTTATGCATCTTATTTACTAGGGATGGCAATTTTCCCCGTTTGGCCGTTTACCCAGTCGGTACCATTTTTAACTGATCAGGAATCCCCGGTTTAAACGGGTTAACGGGTAACGGGGATTTTTTGTTAATAGCTAAACGGATAAACAGCTTGGGGATGGTATTCAATGCCCCATCCCTGTCCCTGTTAGCCTTAATATAATATATTTAAATTTTAAATATCTTATATTATATTATATTATATTAAAAAATAAAAAATATATTATATTAAATGCCCCATCCGCCATCCCCGTTTACCCATTTCGTCCCCGTCTCTTGCTCTTCCTTCTTTCACGCAAGTAACGCAACCGTCTCCTGCTCTTCTTTCTCATCTGAAGTTTTGAAGAATCTGAACATCAAACCAGATAGCTCCATCGTCTACTTCGCCAATCGCTGCCCCATCGACGCCCTCCAACATCTTTATCTTTCTTTGGTATGCTCATCTCTATCCTTTATTTTTAAAGAAAGATATCTCTGCTTTAGAATTTGAATGTATTCTTTTTTTACGATTGTTGCTTATTGTTTGCTACCAAGTTATAATTTTTTTTTTTTGCAGATTATTCTTCTTAAAATGCAATTAGAATGTGATAGATCATTTCCTATCTAGTTTGTTATTTTGTTAAAGCTAATATGCATTTATTAATAGGCCTAAATCAAACCATTTCAAAAGTCAAAGAATCTCTTATATGTATCAATATCATCGTTTGGTTATTCTCGATTATACTCTATCTTATCCTAACTAATTTAATTTTTTAAATTTTATTTTTATGTAAACGGGCAAAGGGGTACCCACTGGGTACCCGTTTGCCCAGTCGGGTATCCCCATCCCCGGCCCGTTAACTATAACGGCTTAATGGGGCGGGGAATGGGGATATTTTTTCTAACGGGGATGGGAACGATATAGACCGCCCCGGACCATCCCCGGGCCGTTGCCATCCCTATTATTTACTTTGCCTTAAATTATGTAATGATATTTATGTAATTATTTATTAAAATTTTCCTTATCTTTCAGCAAATATGTCAAACCCAATTTTCTCACTTCTCGCCTCTCAATATTAACTGGTGAAAATTTTGTTAAGTGGAAAAGCAACATGAATATCCTTCTCATTAATGAAAACTACCACTATGTCCTTAAGGAGGATTGTCCTCCAGTGCCTCCAACCAATGCCTCCAAGGTTGTTGCTGAAGAGTACAACCGTTGGGTTATTGCAAACAACAAAGCCCGCTGCTACTTGTTAGCAGCAATGAATGAGGTGCTTAGAACTAAGCACGAGGCCTTTGAAACTGCAAGAGAGATTATGGAATCTCTGCAGCAGATGTTTGGATGCCCATCTGATCAGGCTCGCTACGAAGCTGTAAAAGCCATTATGAATATCAAAATGAAGAATGGTTCTTCTGTTCGTGAGCACATCCTCAAAATGGTCAATTATTTCAACGAGGCTGAGATCAATGGAGCTAAAATTGATGAAAAGACTCAGGTTGGCATGATTCTAGAGACACTATCTCCCGCTTTTCTCCAATTCAAGACTAATTACATTATGAATCATAAAAAGTGTAATCTGACTGAACTCCTGAATGAGCTGCAAATATATGAGACTCTTATAGATGATAAGGGTGGTAAGGCAATTGTTGCTGAAGCCAACGCAGCTGAGGCAAAGCCTTCTTCTTCGAAGAAAAAGAAGAAGAATTATATGGGAAAGAAAAAGGATAATAGAAGAAGATCCAGAAGAAGAAAGGAAAGACTGCTGCTCAGCTTAAACCTAAAGAAAAGTGTTTCCATTGTCATCAAGATGGCCATTGGAAAAGGAACTGTAAAAAGTATCTTGATGAGCTGAAACAGAAAAAGAAACAAGGTAAATTAGATTTACTAGTCATGGAAACATGCTTAGTTGAGAATGATTTCTCAAACTGGATTATTGATTTAGGAGCATCTAACCATGTCTGTGTTTCTTTTCAGATGCTTGAGTCTGCCCGGGATCTTCAAGTGGGAGATTTTACAATGAGAGTAGGCAGTGGAGAAAAGGTGTCAGCGACAGGAGTAGGGATAGTTCGACTATCGTTTGCTGATAATAAATATTTGCTTTTAAACAATGTTTATTATATTCCGGGTTTCAAATGGAATTTGATTTCGGTGTCAAAGTTGCATGAACAATTTATTTCTATTTCTTTTAGTGTTGATTTTGTTTCAATTTATAAGAATGGAATAAATATTTGTTCTAGGTATATTGAAAATGGTTTATATTTTGTTAAACCAAATTCCAACAACTTGCTTCAAACCAAATGTTTAAAGTCGCTGAACCAACTCCTAAAAAAGAAAAGTTGTGAATAATGATAATGACACGTATTTATGGCATTTGAGGCTTGGTCATATTAATATAGACATAATAGAAAGAGTAGTGAAGGATGGTCCTTTAAGAGAGCTAAGGGTTGGCACTCTACCAGTTTGTGAATCCTGTCTAGAAGGCAAAATGACCAAAAGACCTTTTTCAGCAAAAGGTGAAAGAGCAAAAGCACCTTTAGAGATCATACATACTGATGTATGTGGGCCTTTGAATGTCAAAGCTAGAGGGGGCTATGAATATTTCATCACATTCATTGGTGATTATTCTAGATATGGATATGCATATCTGATGCAAAGAAAATCTAAGGCCTTTGAGAAGTTCAAAGAATTCCATGCTGAAGTAGAAAAATAACTCAGTAAATCAATCAAAACTCTTCGATCTAATCGAGGAGGAGAGTAATTGGATTATGAATTTCAGGACCACTTGATTAAGAATGGAATATTATCACAACTCACGGCACCTGCGACCACAGCAAAATGGTGTAGCTGAAAGAAGGAATCACACTTTGCTTGATATGATAAGATCAATGTTAAGCTATTCTTCTTTGCCTAACTCATTTTGGGGATATGCATTACAAACAGTTGTATACATTCTAAACTTAGTTCCATCTAAGTCAATCCCTAAGACTCATTAGAGTTATGGAATGGTCGCAAGCATAGTTTGCGACACATCCGTATTTGGGGATGTCCAGCCCATGTGCTGAAGGGAAAGACTGGGAAGTTGGAACCTCGTTCAGAAGTATGTATGTTTGTTGGGTACCCTAATGGAACGAGAGAGAGGATTTTTATAATGCTCAAGATGACAAAGTTTTTGTGTCGATAAATGCAACGTTTCTCGAGTACAATTATATGACAGAATTTAAACCTAGAAGTAAAGTAGTTCTAGAAGAATTGCTAGCTGATGAGATCAGCCCCACACCAACAAAAGTTGTTGAACGATAAAAAGTTAAGACCACTACTCAAGATCAAATACCACCGCCACCATGATGTAGTGGAAGGGAAATTAGATTACCCATCCGCTATGGTCAGGATGGAGAAGCACAAGTTGTAGTCACTGATGGCAGTGATGATGATCCATTGATATACAAGATGGCAATGGAGGATGTTGATCAAGAGAAATGGCAGGAAGCCATGAAATTCGAAATGAAATCAATGTATTCTAATTCAGTCTGAAAGCTTGTAGATCTACCAGAAGGCGTAAAGCTTATTGGATGCAAATGGATCTATAAGAGAAAAAGAGGAGCCGATGGAAAAGTAGAGACTTTCAAGGCTAGGTTAGTGGCAAAGGGTTTTACCCAAAAGAAAGGAGTAGACTATGAGGATGCTTTTTTGCCAGTAGCCATGCTAAAATCCATTTGGATTCTCTTGTCCATTGCTGCTCATTATGATTATGAGATATGGCAAATGGATGTCAAGACGGTGTTTTTGAACGGCCATCTTGAAGAGACTATTCATATGGTCCAACAAGAGGGTTTTGTGGTTAAAGGCCAAGAGCAAAAAGTTTGCAAATTGCAAAGGTCCATTTATGGGCTTAAACAAGCTTCTAGATCTTGGAACATCAAATTTAATGAAGCCATAAAATGTTATGGTTTTGAACAAAATTTAGGTGAACCTTGTGTCTATAAGCAAAAGGAAGGAAATAAAGTGGTCTTCTTAGTTCTTTATGTGGATGACATTTTACTCATTGGGAATGATGTAGGATCTCTGTCCAAAATAAAGAACTGGCTAGCCAGCCAATTCCAAATGAAGGATTTGGGAGAAGCAAGCTACATTCTTGGCATCCAAATTATACGGGATCACAAGAATAGGCTTTTGGCGTCGTCTCAGGCATCGTATATTGACAAGGTGCTTGTCAGATCTGCAATGCAAATTCTAAGAAAGGTAATTAACCTACTCGACATGGAGTTCATCTTTCTAAAGAGAAGTGTCCTAAAACACCACAAGAGGAGGAAGATATGAGACTGATTCTCTATGCCTCGGTAGTTGGTAGTTTGATGTATGCAATGTTGTGTACAAGACCCGACATCTGCTTTGCAGTGGGAGTGGTTAGCCGATACCAATCAAACCCAGGATTGGATCACTGGGTTGCTGTCAAGCATATTCTGAAATATCTGAGGCATACGAGAAACTATATACTGGTATATTCCAGTAGGGATTTGATTCATGTTGGATATACAGATTCTGATTTTCAATCAGATAGAGACTCTAGGAAGTCTACTTCTGGAGCGGTGTTCACTTTGGGAGGAGGAGCCATTATATGGAGAAGCGTCAAGCAAACCTGCATTGTTGACTCAACCATGGAGGCTGAATATGTAGTGGCTTGTAAAGCAGCTAAGAAGGCAGTCTGGCTTCGGGAATTCTTAAAAGATCTAGAAGTTGTTCCAGATATGCATGAACCAGTTAGACTCTACTGTGACAACAGTGGCGCAGTAGCCAATGCCAAGGAACCCAGAAACCACCGTAGAGGAAAGCATATAAAGAGAAAATTTTACCTTGTGAGAGAGATTGTCAGTAGAGGAGATGTTTCAGTTGAGAAGATCGCATTGCGATCAATATAGCTGATCTGTTTACTAAGACATTACCGGCTCGAGGTTTTGAGCTACATCTTGATGGGATGGGACTTAGAGACATGTCGCATTTGCTTTAGGGCAAGTGGGAGATTGTTGGAATATGTGCCCATAAACAAATGATATTTATTATTTTATTGAATATTTGAGAAAATTTTTAATATTATTCTTGCATGCATGTTATGATGCTTTATAAATATCAAAAATTCCTGGATTATTTAAATGTGACTTTAAATATTGTATATAAGTGTATATATAGAGGATAATATTTAAAGTAGAATAATCTAAACTTGTCCATAATTATAAATTAAAGTTACAAAAGGGATCTTTAATTTAAAATTACTAGCGCGGTTCATTATATTCTGAATGAAACGATCTTATCCGATTGTTGATAATGAGATTATCAGAATGAAAGCGCTTTATATAATTTGATTATATAGGACTGAAACATGATTAATTATGAATCTCTAATAAATTCTGTTGTTAAAATAGAGAATTCAAAATTAATCAATGATGGTCATATGTGAATCGATCTTAATTCTGAGTAATTAATAGACTCCTATTTATTGTATTATATTTTTTGACTTACCGGGTAATGACACAGTGTCAAATTCTTGGTATAATTGGAAATATAATAACATAAGTAGCCGAAAATATTAATATACAAGATGAAATCCATTCCTTCGTAAAGAAGTCAGATGGACGGTTCCCATAAGTGTTGATTCGGGACTTGAATAATAAGAGCGCTCAATTTATGATTGGATCATAAATATATTATTCATTATATAATCAATGGTACTTATAGATAAAGATGTGATTAAAGAGGTTAACGAAAATGCCTAGCTTTAATCATGAACCGTTTATGAAGGATTGATTTATATGTAGTGACTATATCAATGAACGATTCAAATCCTTATGAATATAATTAATTTTATAATTTTAAGAGTGCAATTCCAAATTTTTAGTGGAGCAATTTGGAATTAATAATTTTGATATTTTAATTAAGGTGTTAATTGAATGTCAAAATTATTGGAGCTTAGAATTATAATGTCCATAGTTTCTCTGGACGGCTCCATTAAATTATGTGAACTTTATGATATGTTGGGTTGAGTTATTAATTTGAATTAAAAATTCTAAATTATTTTTCATATAGAAATTAATTGGATTAATTTCTGTTATACGGTGTGCTAGGGAACACATCGTAGCATATTCCACGAGAAAAGTCTATGTGAAAATTATTTAGTTTTGCAGAAATAAATATGGGATCGTGAGAGAGCCTTTCTCTCTTTCCCATGATAATATATCTAACCAACAATTGGTTATTGGATTGATATACGTTAGAGTTTAATTAATTGATTAATTAATGAAAGAGGTTGATAGTTATTATTCTCTGTGAATATAAGATTTACGAGAAATAGAAGAACATCAAGAAAAACAATGATCAACCACAGAGAGTTCCTCCTTCAACTTTACTTTATCTTATGAGTTGAGAATAAAAAGTGAATTAAACTCAGTTGTGTAATCTCAACCCAAATCAAAAGGTATGCCCACACATGTTCATCATAATCTGGAGAACGTTTGGAAAGATCAGTGGTGATCAAAGGATTTGGTAATTCCAAGGTAGTATTCATGAAGAACAAAAGGTTGATTTCTTAATCTCCTTATTATCCTTGTTATTAAATTAATATGGGTATAGATAGTGCTAACTCAATTTTTAAGATATGTGATTTGATCCGTATCTTATTTCCGCTAAGATAAGTGATTTGATCCTTATCACGCTTTTGCAAACATCTCAGAATCATTATGAGATAACCAACACCTATATGTAAAGGTAAGAAATAAAATAAACCAACTTCTCGCAATGAAATAATATTTGAATTGTCAACATGTACTTCTGATTATCAATATATTTACCTCTCGAAAGGATACATCTAGCGATACTGCATGGGACCAGCTATACTCACTTCGTATGGCAAGTAAACCGATAAATGCTCTATTGAGTCAAAAAAACTTGGAGGAAATATTCGCTCTAGCTTGCATAAAATAATTAAAATTTTCTTCTCAAGCCTTGCCATGGATGCAGAAGTAATAATTGTGGCAGATAACTCCTTGAAGAATAAGCTGAGCTCTGTCAATGCCTTCCACACATGGTGCAGAAGCAACTCACGAAAAGCTATAGGCAATAACCGTTGCATAAAAATATGGCAGTCATGACTCTTCATGCCAAATAGCTTGAGTTTATGCATGTCCACACACCTACCGATATTTGAAGCATAACATCTGAAAATTTTAACCCTCTAACCTAGTTACATAAAACTTCTCGTAAATTTCTGTCAAGAGTGTAACAGGCTTTAGGATAGGTCCCATCAGCATTCCTTCTCAAATCAGCTCTTCTGCAATACTAATTAAGTTCTTCTCTTGACTTTGCAGTGTCTTTGGTTTTTCCCGAGATGTTTAGCATCGTGTTAAATATGTTATCAAAGAAAATTTTCTTAATATGCATAACATCCAAGTTGTGCCGGATGAGATTTGTGCTCCAATACGGCAAATCCCAAAAAATACTCTGCTTCTTTCAGTTATGTTCTTTACATATGGCCATTTATTCTATCTGCATCTGGCTCCTAAGCATACCTCAACCCCAAATGCTCTATAGTATCAAATATATCTGTGCCAGACCTAACCGGTTCAGCAAATTTTGTGACTGCTTTGTTTTCCGGAAGGCGATCAATTTCCGCCTATAAGGATGATTTGGAGATAAGAACTTTCTATGATTATCAAACCATGACTACTTACGACGCCCAGCAGTGCTCCAACCAGACAACATTGCATATGTCAGAAAGTCATTGATTGTCCACATCAAAACAGCTCTCATGATGAAATTTTATTTCATAGAAATGTCGTAGGCTATGACTCCTGTTTCTCATAACATTTTCAATTCGACCACCAATGGTTGCAAGAAGACATCAATCTTTTCCTTTAGATTTGATGGTCCTGGGCCAAAACTATCAAAAACATTGCAGTATCTTTCATGCACTTCTATGGAGGAAGGTTATATACAATCAGTATCACAGGCAACATGAATACTGTTGCCCCGCTTGACCAAATGGTTGGAAGCGATCGATACAAAGACCTAATCTCACATTCCTTATATCTTCAGCGAAATCATGATGATTTTCATTGAAATGCTTTCAAACTTTTGAATCTGATGGATGTCGCATTTCATCTTCTTTAGATTTATGTTCAGCATGACATCTCATATCAACAGCTGTAGCCTCATATCTGTATAATCTTGCAAGTGTGGAGTAAGAGGAAAGTAATGCATCCTCTTGTAAGGCACACTTTTCCTCCTACTTGTACTAGCTTCCCTTTCATCGTTGGTGTACCTCAATTGCCCACAAATCTTACAACATCTCAGCTTGAGTTTCACCTCAATATATTATACAATTGTTCAAGCAACAATCGATCTTATTAACTAGGAGCCCAAGGCCACGCAACAACTTCTTCGTTGAGTAAAAACTGTCTGCTACAACATTATCATTTGGCAAAACTTCCTTCATTAACCCGCTACAACATTGAACGCCTTTTCTGATAATCGATGTTCTGCCTTAATATTCAATAACCGAGCAGCCATATACAACTGGGAATGATTCTCACAACCAGGATACAATTCTTGATTTGCAGCATGCAGCATATCATAAAATTATTGTGCATCTGGATTTGGTTCTTCCATAAATGTATTCTGATTGAATTCATTACCCATGCATTCATCACCATTTTTTCATATCTTTTAAATTAATAAATGGTTCATCAATAAGAATTGAAACTTGTTGGCTTATGACAGCTACACCCATTTTCTCTGTTTCACCACAACAATACCAAATATCGTACCTAGGAATAAGCCCCTTTTTACACAAATGCACCTTCATAGTTTCAACATCTCTGTAGGCTTTATTCTGACACCTGTATAAGTTGCAGGGGCACCTAATCCTAGGCCCATCCATCCATTCAGGTTGGCTACATGCAAATACAATAAATTCTTCCAATTCATTCAGAAAATCTGGATTAAGCAAGCCATCTTTTATCCTTACATACATCCCCGCTTATTTTTGACCAACTTATACAATTTTTGATAAACCATTAAAGAAAACCACCATATAAAACTATATTAGCATTAGTAAATATATAACTAAATTATTTCTTTACACATCTAAGGTAAATAACAACTATTTAAATCATTTATAATGATAAATCAATTTATAACTTGCATACTTGTGAAGTCTCATGATTGAACGAACCCTACGTGGCCTGGCCTTGCAGGGCAGGAACCTTAGCAGCATTTCCCCATATGTTATTCTGCTATTAATTATTATCGTTTATGTTAAAATTTTAGCAGCATTTTTCCATATGTTCTTCTAAATGTGTGGCATATATGCCACACTAGGAGAACGTATGAGAAAATACAAACCGCAATCTCAACCAACGATAACTAATAGCAGACTAACATATCGCAAAAAATAATCTCAAACTATCCACTAGGACAATTTGAGAATTTACAAGACTAAGTCTTACAAATTCTCAAACGAGTCTAAAGGTTATAGTGTTGCGAGAAATAATATGCAATTCCAAAAATAATCAAACTTATGCTTGTGAAAAAGTTTTCTTGTCTATTATACATATTTTGATTGTGGTCTATGGTCACTAACTTCGTAAGATTATTATGTCCAAGATAATAATCTTAATCCAATATTTATGCATAGTATTATCCAATAATACTATGGTTTTAAAATTGGACAGGCTGGGCCAGATATTTTTATAACACATCAACCGTGAGACATATAATACGCTACGTAACCCTTAAGTGTAATTCTAAAAATTATTTAATACCTTAATATGCTCACATCATACATATATTAAAGCTATACCTAATCTCATAACCAAAATAACATATCTCAATATATCATGTTCTTGCAACTTAAATCAAAGTCAAAGTCAAAACCATTTCATAACAAAAATAAGATGCAACAATATATGTAAGAAGTTCACCAATAAACTATCATGCATAGTTTAACATGCTGAAAAATTCAATAATAAATATATAAAATATGGAGGCTTACAAGATATTTTATATATTGCATAATTAAATATAAATAATAATTAATTTACAAAAATTTATATTTATAAAAAAAATACCATTTTACCCTTCTAGCCTACATTTTATAAAACTACCAATTGACCCCTTCTACCAAGATTAATTATGGCTTAATCAATTTACTATCAGAACCACTAATTAGCTAATATTACAATGATGTTATATTGCAATCATTATTTATTAGAATACCATAATTTCTTATACTATATTGCAATACTATAAACTAATATATCTTAATATTATTATAATATGATATTATTAATATAATTATTACATAATGATTATATTATGTAATAATTTAAACAATATCATATTATATTATATAATAATTTAGAATTATATTATATTATTATTATTATTTTATATTTAAATATGAAAAAAAAATTTGGTGGCCTGGCCATGTGGCCGGGCGACAAGCGGCCTGGCCACGGCCGGCCGCTAGGCCACGGCAGCCTGCCCGCGGCCGGCCAGAGAGAGGGGGAGGGGAAGGGGTTTTTTTTTTGGCCGTGGCCTGGCCACGGCCGCAGCTGCCCACAACCGGCCAGAGAGAGGGGGAGGGGGTTTTTTTTTTGGCTATGGACTGGCCACGTGGGGGAGGGGGTTTTGGCTATGGCCTGGCCACGTGGCCACGTGGCCAGGCCAGGCGGCCTGGCCACCTGGCCATGGCCGCGGCTAGGCGCCACTCAGCTTGCCACGGCCGGCCAGAGAGAGGGGGATGTTAGATGGATAGATGAGATTGCTGATGATCGGATAAGTTAAGAATTTTAATTTTTTCTATGTTATCTTTAACTTTGGATAAAACGAGTTGGAGGTTCTGATCTCTAGTGAGATCCCTGTGATCAGAACAATCCGATCAAAACTTTTATCATAAAGAAGATAAGCATGGATTAAAATATTAAATCCAGTTGATGCGGAAGCGTTTGAACAATCATGGCAATCATTTCTTAATTAGAGAAAATGATTGCGTACCTTTTTACTGAAGATTTCTGTTGGATTTCTTCATGAATAAGGAAGCGTCGCGAAGACTCCTCTACGTGAAGGCGTATTTACCGGAGACTCTTCGAAGGAGTGGAGACTCTGAGATCGCTGATTCTTCTTAGGAATAAACAGGATAATCTTTAATCCTCAACTCCTGAATGAGCAAGGGGTATGGCCAAGGAAATAAGCAAGAATTTTTGGTGAATAAAAATCAGCTGAATTCTTTTGTGTTTCTCTCTTATGGATCTCTTTGTCTTTACTGTTCTTAAGAACAGATGAAGATGGGCGGATGAAAAATAAAAAAAGATTTCTCTTGACTTTCTCGATCAAGGTGCTCGCTATTTATAAATGGAAGATACTTTGATTGAAGAAAGTGTCGCGTCCCTACGGGAGAGACGCTTTCATCATCATCCAAAAATGCACGAAGAAGAAGACACCGCTTCATAAAAAAAAATACGTTGTCTCTTCTACGCCTAATCTAAGAACATCATGCCCAACATACAATAGGCCCACTGGTCTAGAGGCTCATTGGGACCAAGGCCCATAGAGCCTAAACCCAAAGTCCTCAAACCACCCATGGCCTCCACTTTGGTCACGGATCCATGTTACAGAGTTTAGTTTCATTAAGAAAATTTTCTCTGAATTTTTCTAAAAAATCAAACACAATATTAGGCAGCATTACTTGCTCATTGCGTCACTTAAAATTTTAAAATTGAATTCTTAAAATTTAGGAGCGAGTTTCCTTTTATGGTCTACAACTTGGACTTCGCGGGACACACATAACCTAGCTCCCAAGAATATTGTCCTTACACCGCCATTCCCTATGACTCGGGACAATACTCTTAGTCGTGATTTATTTCCACCAGAAAATCACAACTGCACTCCAGGATATGCGCGACATTTACGTCGAGATAAAATAAATTGTCACATAAGACAATCCCATCCCTAACCTATAAGATCGATATGCAAATGGTTCCTTCATGCGACACTCGAATATTGGCATCAAGTAATTTGTGTACTATCACTTGTCCAATATCCATTTAACACCTTGAGCTCTAGGTTCCCTCATATCCATCCACTGAGTGTCATGAATCAACCCGTTGATTGATCATGTCTACACTCGATCTATAAAGATCACTATGCATAGTTTTAAGATAGATTAATTTGAACCTCTTAAGGGAGTGTTATTACTTTCTCATGGAAAGTACATGAATGACTATATTGCGAGTATGTTCTTAGACCCTAGTGGCATATGCCCAACCCACCGAGTATCAATCATTTATGGATTTTGCTCATTTGGTGAATCAAAGCATATACGCTATAAGTCTGAGTTCAGTGACTTGCTCAAGCTTAAGAACAATCGTACTCTCATAGCTATGAGTTAAATTTCATGATAGTACATTTTCAAAATTTATTCTCATGTAAGTCCGTCAATACGCAATATGCGTACTAGTATACTAATTCGAGAATCCCTCTCAAATAGTCAAGACAAACTATTTCCCCAATTGGAAATTACGTATACTTCAATTTCTCATAATAAAGCGCCTAACTTTATTAAAATTGTGACAATTGTATTTGAATGTAATAAAATGATCTCATATCTTCTGTACTCATGTGTGAAACATCTCGAACACTCAAGATCATTATTGCGAACATTCGTAGACCTTTCAGGAGAATTACATACAACAAGTATATAGGATGCAAATATCAAATCATTTATTATATATCATCTGATGTCAATCATCATAGAAAAATTATGTCTTTTAGACCACAATTTCAACATACTCCCACTTGGGCTAAAATACATACTACCATAACCTAACTCCCATCCCCTCAACATGACTTGTAAAAATATTTCCCTTAAGGGTCTTGGTAAAGGGATCAGCTAAGTTTTCCAATGAGGTGATCTTGAGCACTTCCACTTCTTTCCGCTGCACAAACTCTCGGATCAAGTGAAACTTGAGCTCAATGTGCTTGCCTTTAGTGTGATAACGAGGTTCCTTCACTTGAGCAATCGCAGCCGTATTGTCACAATACAGTGTTAAAGGTCTCTCAATTGAAGGTACAATCTCCAATTCCATAAGAAACTTTCTTAGCCAAACGGCTTCTTTTGCTGCCTTAGATGCTGCCACATACTCAGCTTCCATGGTGGAGTCTGCGATACAAGATTGTTTCACACTCCTCCAACTGATAGCAGCACCACCTAATGTAAATAGAAAATTGGATGTAGATCTTCTAGAATCTTTATCTGCCTGAAAATCAGAATCAGTATATCCCATTGGGATAAGCTCATCACTATGATATACAAGCATATAATCTTTCTTTCTCCGAAGATACTTGAAGATATGCTTGACAGCTATCTAGTGTTGTATCCCTGGGTTCGACTGGTAACGGCTGACCATACCTACGGCGTAACAGATATTAGGTCTCGTGCATAACATGGCGTACATAAGGCTACCAACAGCCGAAGCATATGGTACCTTACTCATTGTACATTTTTCCTCATCAGTCTTGGGACATTGGTCCTTTGATAGAGGAACACCATGCCTGAAGGGTAACATACCCTTTTTGGAGTCGTGCATTAAGAACCTATGCAGAATCTTATCTATATAAGCCGCCTGAGATAAACCCAATGTTCTTGTCTTTCGATCTCATAAAAGTTTGATCCCAAGAACATAGCTAGCATCTCCGAGATCTTTCATATTGAACTGATGTGATAGCCAAATCTTGACTGAGGACAATGCTGCGACATCATTGCCAATAAGCAACAAATCATCTACATATAATATCAGAAACACTACAGCTTTACCATCTAATCTCTTGTAGACACATGGCTCATCAAGGTTCTGATTAAAACCATAGGATTTAATCGCCTGATCGAATCTAATGTTCCATGATCTGGATGCTTGTTTAAGTCCATAAATGGACCTTTTAAGCTTGCAAACCATGTTCTCTTGGCCTCGAGATATGAACCCCTCTGGTTGGACCATATAGATAGTCTCGTCAAGATATCCATTGAGGAAAGCGGTCTTGACGTCCATCTGCCAAATCTCATAGTCAAAATGAGCTGCTATGGCCAAGAGAATCCGAATCGACTTTAGCATGGCAACAGGTGAAAAAGTTTCCTCATAATCTATACCCTCCTTCTGGGTATAGCCCTTTGCCACCAACCGTGCTTTGAAGGTTTCAACCTTCCCATCCGGTCCTCTCTTTCTCTTGTAGATCCACTTGCACCCAATGGGTTTGATCCCAGCCGGTGCATCTACAATATCCCAAACTTCATTCGAGTACATAGATTCCATTTCTGATTCCATAGCCTTGTGCCATTGGTCTACATCTACGTACATCTGTGATAGCTTCATCGTAAACCTATTAGGTGGTCTCAAAATCCTCCCACTGCGACGAACCACGGGTGTTGCATCTAATACTGGTTCGGCAATAGGTGTTTCATCCTTATCATTATGTCTTGAATTGAAAGATGATCCCTCAGGTGTCTGTTCTCTTAGAACCACCTTTTTAGGATCAGCGGTACTAATACAATCATCTTCCAATAATCTAGCATTCGTGCTAACGAACACATTTCGACTCTCAGGATTATAGAAGTAGCCCCTACAGTTCCTTTTGGGAAACCAATCCAGTAGCAAAGTATAGATCTTGGTCCGAATTTAGACGTCTTTTCAGTTAATACATAAGCAGGACATCCCCATACTTTGAGGTATCTTGGATTGGACTTACGTCCAGTCCACATCTCATAGGGAGTCTTGGGTACTGACTTAGATGGGACTAAATTCAAAATATATGCTGTCGTTTCTAGAGCATATCCCCAAAAGGATTCTGGTAAACTCGCATGACACATCATGCATCTTACCATCTCAAGTAGAGTTCTATTTCTCCTTTCTGCTACCCCATTCTGTTGTGGTGTTCTAGGAGCAGTAAGTTGAGAAACAATGCCATTGTCAATGAGAAACTGTTTATATTCTTCAAGAAGGTATTCACCTCCACGATCTGATCTAACAGCTTTGATTCGTTTTCCCAACTGATTCTCAACTTCAGCCTTGAACTGCTTAAACTTTGTAAAAGCTTCAGACTTATGTCGCATCAGATAAACGTATCCATATCTTGAGTAATTGATGCATGTCGTAGCGCAACGATTAAAATACCTTAATTTCACTATTAGAATAGCGAGAGTAAGGGATCGATTCTATAGGGACTTTAGCGATTATCTTGAAATAAATTTATAAATTTAACTAATTAGATAATTATTAGTGCAAAATAATCAAGATATGGTCTATCTTATAAGAGCACGGCCGTACCCGTAGATCACGGCCCATCCCTTTTAAGTATAGATCAGTCTAAAATTATTTTCACTAAAATATAATTTAATAACAATTAAACATGAATAGAAACTTTATTTCATATAAATTAAAAAGTTATAACATTAAGAAGGCAATAAGAAAGCAATAAATTCTCTCTACACGAAACCAAAGATGGGATGGAGTCTTTGTTCCTCTTCTGCATGCGCCTCCTGAGCCAACGAACGGAGCCTCCACTGCTACTCAATTGCTCCCGAGACAGAGCTTCCACGGATCCTCAATGGCTCCCGCAGCCTCCAAGACACGAACAGAGGATGAACCCACGAACTTCTCACATATACCACGGAACAGAGCTATCAGGGAAGGAAAAAGGAAGAACATGCTCTGGGCATGGACGGAATAGAGCTCTCCCTCAAATTCTCTCGGATGCCGCGCGTTGGACGGATGGTTGCCTTCCTCCCTCTGCTGCTATTTGTAGAAGCTCAGACGCGGTGAAGACGCGGCATTGCCGAAACAGAGGACGCGGCGGTGCCAAAACAGAGGACGCGGAAGCCACCAAAATAACAAAGAAAATCTGGATAAATCCTCAATAAAATTCAAATTCTTCTAAAGAATTTAATTCTTTCAATTTGATAACTTCCAATATAATCTATTCCGAGGAAACGGTTAGAATTAATTAAGAGAAGAATCGATGAAAATAAAGAAAACGGCTGAGAAGACAATGAAGGCGGCAATGTGTTTGCCGATTTTGCTTTGAAATCCATGCTAAATCCTTGTAAAATCAATTCCGAGCTCGTTTTAAGTCCGATTCGAGTGCCGTCATTAAATCCCTAAAATCGGGCTCTTTAAATTGATAAGGTTTTATCTAAAATATTATATAAAATATTAAAATATTAACTAATAATAGATACGTTAAATTATTAATTAATAGGTTTAGTAATAATTATTTATGCGTTTATCACTCCCCCCAACTTGAATCTTACTCATCCTCGAGCAAATAAAAAATTTAGAAATATGTACCAAGCTAGTCCAAGAATTGATAGTTATCTTACAGTTCTTCTTAAAAATTTTGGTTAGATCATAATGTCATTGGATTATTAAGTTTACCCATTTAGTGATAAAGTGTAGTCCATAAGAATTTATAGAAGTCTTTCCTCACCAACTTTCCACTTCTTTAATTAAGTCTTCTAACTTAATTTGGGTTGGGTGTAATGTCTTTTGTAATTTGGTTCTTTATTTATTTATATGTAAAGTCAGTGCAATGTCCTAACCCCTTGCTTTCTAATTAACCCTTGTAGCGAGCTTTAGGCCAATGGCTCCCAAACCAATTGGTTTTAGGGCATTAGGTGTAAAACACCCCTCGACTTACTTACTCGAGTTAAAAAGGCTTTAGGTAGGACTGACTCTACTTAGGTTCTTTTACATTCTCACCTTTTTACGCGAACAACATCACTTTCTTAGGTGACGGGGCCCGGTTACTCAGTGAAAGATGTTAAGAACCTAATTTATTAACTTTAAGAGAGATTTTTTTTTTTTTTTTTTTTTTTTTTTTTTGAATAACATTTTCACCCATACCCTTATTAAGTAGATTGTACTATTAAGATCAGTGGTCAGAGGGTCTAAAAATATTCTAAAAATTTTTCTGGGCTAAACCCTACCTTTTATTAGGTTTTCTTAATAATTTATTCTCATTATTTTAAAAAAATAATCTAACCATTAATTCATTAATAGACTGCTTGATTAACTTCAAATCGAGACAGAATTTGGTACACACATCTGATTATAGTTTTACTCGAGGATTTATTTATTCTTTTTCCTCCCCCCAACTTAATTTCCATTGTCCCTAATGGAAGAAAAATTAATTTCAAGGAAAGATACTACCTGGTAGAGTATTTGAAGGTTGGACGTTTCATTGTTGCCATCTTCTTTCAATCTGCTTCTGTTGCTCTTCTTTGGTCATACTAAAAGAACATACTAAAAGAACAGAAAGTTAAAAATAACTAATAAACTGGGTTGCCTCCCAAGAGCACTAAGTTTAAAGTCTTCAGCCAGACTGTGCTACTTATTATGATAATGTTGGGTTCACAGGATCAATTGATTCAACAATTTCTCCATCATTAATTTCTTCTATATATGGTTTCAAACGTTGCCCATTTACTTTGAATGTATTTCCTTGCTTGGGGTCTTTAAGCTCTACAGCTCCATGGGAAAATACTTGAGTTACTATAAAAGGTCCATTCCATCGTGAATGAAGTTTTCCAGGGAAAAGATGTAATCTTGAATTGTAAAGCCATACTTTTTGATTTGGTTCAAAAAATTTTCTACTAATAAATTTGTCATGTTATGCTTTGGTTTGTTCTTTATAAATTTTCGAGCTCTCATATGCCTCATTTCGTAGCTCTTCTAACTCATTCAATTGGAGTTTTCTATTGACACCTGCATTTTTCATATCATAATTAAATTACTTGATAGCCCAAAATGCACGGTGTTCTAATTCTACAGGTAAATGACAGGCTTTTCCAAATACGAGCCTGTAAGGAGACATTCCTATGGGAGTTTTAAATGCAGTACGATAAGCCCATAATGCATCATCCAAACGTTCTGACCAATCTTTCCTATCAGGTCTCACCATTTTCTCAAGGATATTTTTAATTTCTCTATTTGATATTTCAACTTGGCCACTAGTTTGGGGATGATAAGGTGTAGCTATCTTATGAGTAATTCCATATTTGTTCATTAATGCTTTAAAGTGTCTATTCGTGAAATGTGTACCCCCATCACTAATTATAGCCCTTGGGCATCCAAAACGACTAAGGATATTATGTTGAATAAACTTGATTACAACTTTATGGTCATTGGTTCGAGTTGCCATGGCTTCAATCCATTTTGACACATAATCAACTGCCACTAGAATGTATTCAAATCCAAAAGAGGAAGGAAATGGGCCCATAAAATCAATACCCCATACATCAAAAATTTCTACAACCAAGATAGGGTTTAGGGGCATCATGTCTTTTCGAGATATATTTCCTGTTTGTTGACATTGGAGACAATTACGGCTAAATTCATGTGCATCTTTAAAAAGAGTTGGCCAATAAAACCCACTTTACAGTACCTTTGCTGCAGTTTTCTTTTCACTAAAATGTCCTCCACAGGCAAGAGAATGACAGAAGTTAAGTATACTTTTAAATTCACTCTCGGAACACATCGCCTAATCACCTGATCTAAACAGTACTTAAATAATTCAGGGTCTTTCCAAAAGTAATATTTGATTTGTGAGAAAAATCTATCTTTTTCTTGTTTTGTCCAGTGGGAAGGTACTTTTTTGTTGCCAAATAATTCACAATGTGGACAAACCAGGGAAGACTACTATAGGAAATTAAGAATAGTTGCTCATCAGGGAACTTATCTCTGATTATTTCTTTATTGTATTCCACTGAGATCCTAGAGATATGATCTGCTACCATATTTTCAGAACCCTTCTTATCTAAGATTTCTAGATCAAATTCTTGTAGGAGGAGGATCCATCTAATTAGTCTGGGTTTTGTGTCCTTTTTTGATATAAGATGCCTCAACGCTGCATGATCTGAATAAACTAAAACCTTAGATCCTAACAGATATGATCTAAACTTTTCTAGGGCAAACACAACTGCTAGTAATTCTTTTTCAGTGGTAGTATAGTTCATTTGTGCATCTGAAAGAGTTTTGCTAGCATAATAAATTACATGGGGTTCTCGATTGAGTTTCTGTCCTAGAACTGCCCCTACAGCATAATCAGAAGCATCACACATGATTTTGAAAGGTATGGTCCAATCTGGGGGCTTGATAATGGTTGCAGTGGCCAAAGCAGTTCGAAGGATGTTATAGGCTGTTAGACAATCTTTATCAAAATTAAAAGAACTATCCTTGGTCAACAAATTACACAATGGTCGAGAAATTTTACTGAAATCTTTGATGAAACGTCTATAAAAACTAGCATGACCAAGGAAAGATCGTACTTGTTTAACTGAGGTTGGGGTGGTAGATTTGAGATCAATTCAACCTTGGCTTTATCAACCTCAATACCTCGCTCTGAAACAATGTGTCCAAGCACAATTCCCTCACGAACCATAAAATGGCTCTTCTCCCAACTTAGGATTAAATTCATTTCCATACATCGTTTCAGTACTTTAGTCAAGTTCTCGAGACAGCTATCAAATGATGCACCAAAAACTAGAAATCATCCATAAATACTTCCAAAAATTGATCAATCATATCAGAAAATATGGCCAACATATATCGTTGAAACGTGGCTGGTGCATTACAAAGACCAAATGGCATACGTCTAAAGGCAAATGTTCCAAAGGGACAGGTGAAAGTGGTCTTTTCTTGATCTGCAGGAAATACTGGGACTTGATTGTATCCTGAATATCCATCTAAGAAACAAAAGAAACTTTGTCCCGCTAGCCGTTCTAGAATTTGATCGATAAAAGGCAAAGGAAAGTGGTCTTTCCTAGTCACATCATTCAACTTTCGATAATCTATACACACTCTCCAACTAGTTGATGTACGAGTAGGAATTGATTTGCCCTTTTCATTTTTAATCACAATAATACCTGATTTTTTAGGTACTACTTGGATTGGACTGACCCATTGGCTATCTGAAATTGGATAAATAATACCAGCATCAAGCCATTTTACTACTTCCTTCTTAACAACATCCCTCATGTTTGGATTTAGCCTTCGTTGCATGTCTCTATGTGGTTTGGCTTCAATTTCACTATGAATATGGTGCATGCAAACGGAAGGGTCAATTCCCTTAATATCAGCTATTGTCCATCCAATCGCCTCTTTATGTTCTTTAAGTACATCTACCAATTTATCTTCTTGCTCAGAGGTTAGGGTAGATGCAATGATTACTGGAAGGGTGTCATTGGGTCCAAGGAATGAATATTTTAAGTCATCTGGAAGAGGTTTCAATTCTAGTTGGGGTGGTTCTTCCAAGGATGGTATTAAAGGACTTGGTTTAGTTGGAAGTGGTTCATATTTTATAGTCCAAGGAGGGATGGTATTGAACTTAGGTGGTTCTAATAACATGTTTATCTCTTTGGTATACTCATCAATATCAAAGTCATCTATTCCAAAATGTGTAAGACATGTTTGTAAAGGATCCGAATCAATCAAACTTTGGAATTTCTTATCTACTACTTCCTCTATCATGTTTACTTCATTTAAATCATACACAGGTGGTCCTTGGGAAGCATTAAAAATATTTAATCTCATCTTCTTGTTTCCAAAAGATACATCCATCACACCTGTTCTACAATTTATACATGCATTAGCAGTAGCTAGAAAAGGTCTTCCAAGGATGATGGGAATTTGGTTAGGATTACCACTATTCCATATCCAACACAAGGAAGTCGACAGGAAAATAGAATTTATCCACCTTTACTAATACATCTTCCAATATTCCACGAGGTTCTTTGACTGATCTATCTGCCAATTGTAGTGTTACTGTCGTGGGTTTCAACTCTCCAAATCCAAATAATTCATACACTAAACTTATGAGAAGGTTTACACTCGCACCCAAATCTAATAATGCTTTCTTGATTGTGAAGTTTCTTATGACACATGATATAATTGGGGTACCAGGATCTTTTAGTTTGGGTGGGGTTATTTGCTGAACAACTGAGCTGACTTGCTCAGTCAAATGTATCTTTTTTGGTATTTGTGTCTTGGCTTTCCGTTTTTGTGTGCATAGATCCTTTAAAAATTTAGCATAAGCCGAACTTGCTTGATAGCATCGAGAAGAGGTAAGTTTATTTGTACTTGCTTAAATAACTCAATCATCTCATTCATCTTTATATTCTTCTTATCTGAAGGCAAAGGAGATTCTAAAGCACTAGGGAATGGGGCTTTAGGTATGATTGCTTGATCATTGAATTCCTTTTCTTTTTCATTTCTTCTCTCTTCTGGTTTAGCCACTTCTAATTTCTGGGATGGTTCAAGTGGGTTCAATGCTTTTCCACTTCTGAGAGTCATGACTGATTTAGCATGTTCTGGGAATTTGTCAGGACTATTGGAACCTTCAGCCATGAATTGTCCTTTTGGGTTATCGATAGGCTAACTAGGTAACTTACCTCCTCCCTTCTACTGAATGCTGTGGCTAATTGACCTATCTGAGTTTTTAGTTTTGCAATAGATTGTGTGTGGGAGTGAAGGATTTGAGTATTCATTTATAGCCCTTTCAATGCTTGTAACACTTTGTCTTCAAAAGTAGGCTGATTATTTGGTGGAGGTTGTAGGATGTTTGGATATTGTGAATATGGTATGTTTCTAAAATTGGTTTCTTGGTAATTAGGTCTGATCATGAATTTGCTACAGGTTGAGGTTTCCAAGAAAAATTTGGATGATTTCGCCAGCCAGGATTGTAAGTATTTGAAAATGGATCATTTCCTGTTCTAGGAGCTAATCGGGTTTGGGCTTGGTGGGCTTGCTCTTGAACCAGTTCAGGAAATTGGTATGCAGCTGGGCATTCACCTATAGAATGGGTTGGACTCGAACAAATTATGCAGACCTCATGTAATTGAGTAGATGGGAAAGAGATGTTCCCAACTTATAGAATTCGGTTATGGGATAATTCATCTACCTTAGTATAGATATCTGTAGAATGTCCTATTTCATATATTCCACCTCTTTTAGGTTCTACGAGAGGGTCTCGACGAGCAACTGACATATGATGTAATGAATTCTCACTCAATGTCTCAAAGAGTTGCCAAGCCTCATGTTCATTTTTTAACATAAATGTCCCACCACATGAAGCATCAACCATCTGCCGGTGCTTTTCTGATAATCCATCATAAAAGCACTGAACCAGTTGTCATTTGGGTATAGCATGATGTGGACATTTTCTAATTAGTTCTTTGAATCTCTCCCATGTCTCATGAAACATTTCTCCATCTGTATGGGAAAAACTTGTTATGGCTTTTATAATTTGATTTATTTTTCCTATAGGAAAATATTTTTAAGAAATTCTCTTTGAAGATGATCCCAAGTTGAAATTATGACAGTGTCTAATGAATTTAACCAATATTTGGCTTTATCTTTTAGGGAAAAAGGGAATAGCTTAAGCCTAAGTGCAGAGAAATTTTGAATCTTGACAGTTGAGCAAATTTTCAAGAATTCATCTAAGTGTTTGTAGGGATCCTTATTTGTAAGTCCATAGAAAGATGGTAACATTTGGATTACACTTGACTTAATTTCATATTGGACAGCCTCTACTGGAGGCACTTGAATGCAGGGAGAGTATGTATACCTTGAAGGAGTGAAATACTCTTTTAACTGTCGTGGTTGATTATTTTCGTTATTAGGATCCATAATTCTGAGTCTGTTTGCTCTAATAGTTCTTTCTATCTTAGATCTAGGGTATAAGGTTGGGTTGCAACGACCGACGACCAAGCATACACCCTACCAATGACTCTAAAGCAAACAGTTTTTATTTATTTATTTATTTATTTTTTCTTTAATTTTTGTAATTAAGTTTCTAATTCCCTAATAAATTATGAGATGTCAATGGAAAGTCAATCTATAGCATAGAAATAAAATAATTATTTTGTTTATATATTTTATTTTTATTTTTTATAAATTTTTTTATTTTATTTTTTAAATTAATTATGTTTTATGGAAGGTGTCTTAGGGTTTTCTTTCAGTTTTTTTAGGTAAGTTAATTAAAAGGAAAATTTGATTAGGTTAAAATTGGATTTGTGGCAAAAAGGAAAGTAATAATTTTTTTAATGTTAAAAAGAAAATATGCAATTCTAACAACTAAAGAAATAAAATAAAGACACAATAACTATTCAAAAATTAAGAAAATTAATCTAAATTTTTTATTTTTTTATATTTTTTTAATTTTTATAATAATTTTTAATTTTTTTTTAAAATAACACACTTAAGTCCCCGGCAACGGTGCCAAAAATCTGATGCGTGTCGTAGCAACGATTAAAATACCTTAATTTTACTATTAGAATAGCGAGAGTAAGGGATCGATTCCATAGGGACTTTAGCGATTATCTTAAAATAAATTTATAAATTTAACTAATTAGATAATTATTAGTGCAAAATAATTAAGATATGGTCTATCTTATAAGAGCACGGCCCGTACCCGTAGATCACGGCCCGTCCCTTTTAAGTATAGATCAGTCTAAAATTATTTTCACTAAAATATAATTTAATAACAATTAAACATGAATAGAAACTTTATTTCATATAAATTAAAAAGTCATAACATTAAGAAGGCAATAAGAAAGCAATAAATTCTCTTATACGAAACCAAAGATGGGATGGAGTCTTTGTTCCTCTTCTGCATGCGCCCCCCGAGCCAACGAACGGAGCCTCCACTGCTACTCAATTGCTCCCGGACAGAGCTTCCACGGATCCTCAACGGCTCCCGCAGCCTCCAAGACACGAACAGAGGATGAACCCATGGACTTCTCACAGATACCACGGAATAGAGCTATCAGGGAAGGAAAAAGGAAGAACAGGCTATGGGCATGGACGAAACATAGCTCTCCCTCAAATTCTCTCGGATTCCGTGCGCTGGACGGATGGCTGCCTTCCTCCCTCTGCTGCTATTTGTAGAAGCTCAGACGTGGTGAAGACATGGCATTGCCAAAACAGAGGATGCGGCGGTTCCAAAACAGAGGACGCGAAGCCACCAAAATAACAAAAAAAATAAATCCTAATAAAATTCAAATTCCTTCTAAAGGAATTTAATTTCTCTATAACTTCCAATCTAATATATTCTTAATTGGTGGAGGAAACGGTTAGAATTAATTAAGAGAAGAATAAGATGAAAATAAAGAAAAAAAGAAGATGATGAAGTCGGCAACGTGTTTGCCGATTTTGCTTTGAAATCCGTGCTAAATCCTTATAAAATCAATTTCGAGCTCGTTTTAAGTCCGATTCGAGTACCGTTTGCGTCGTTAAATCCCTAAAATCGATCTCTTTAAATTGATAAGGTTTTATCTAAAATATTATATAAAATATTAAAAATTAACTAATAATAGATACGTTAAATTATTAATTAATAGGTTTAGTAATAATTATTTATGCATTTATCAGTAATCATCAGTAAAAGTAATGAAATACTAAAACTCCTCGGGCTTGTACCATCATTGGTCTGCATACATCAGTGTGCACCAAGTCCAGTAAATCAGAGGCCCTAAGGCCTTTGGTCTTAAAAGACCTTCTAGTCATTTTTCCTTCCAAACAGGATTTGCACTGAGGCATTTTATCCATATCCAATGGACCCAAGGATCCATCCTGGATAAGCCTCTTAATCCTATTAAGGTTTATGTGACCTAGTCTTAAATGCCAAAGTGTTTCCTCATTGTGTTCAGCTTTTCTCTTATTTGAGATAGTATGCACTATTTCAGTGTCATTGGATGTGGGAGTTATTGGATGTACATAATATAAATTTCCTAATCTTGATCCTCTACAAATTTCTTTACCATTTCTACTAATGGTAACATCAAATGGAAAGAAACATTGTAACCATAGGAAATCAAACATGCTACTAAATTAAATTTCTTTTAATGTCTAGTACATATAAGCAATCATCCAATACAAGTTTTTTGTTACATCCAAAAGATAAACTAACTCTACCAATACTAGTAGCTCCCACTTTTACTCCTGTCCCCAACCTCAGCAATATCTCTCCTCTATTGAGTTTCCTGGTTACCTGGAACCCCTGCAATGAATTGCATATGTGATTAGTGGCTCCTAAGTCTACAATCCAGGATACAGTAGAATCCACCACTAAACATGTTTCAATAACAAAAATATTACATGTTCTTCTTGGCAATTAGTTTTGGGTAGTTTGTCTTCCAGTGCCCTTTCTGGTTGCAGTGAAAACATCTCCCTTTTACTGCTCCTTTAGCGGTCTTTGTCTTTTTGATCTTGCCACCCGCTACCTTAGGATGCTGCTTCTTCTTTCCTTTGGGCCTTTTGGGCTTAGAAGAAGAAGCCTTAGTAAAGTGAACTGCCTTTTCCTTCCCTAGAATCTGCTCAGCTGATTGCAGCTCTTTCATGAGCTTGGGAGGGTCATGCCAAGTTTGTTCATTGAATAGTTAAGCTTGAATTGATCAAATGAACTTGATAGGGTTTCCAGCACTATATCTATCTGAGTCTCTTGGTCGATCTCAGCACCCAAATCGATGGCCTCATATAGGTAGCCCATCACTTTAAGCATATGCTCTCGGATCGGGGTACCTTCAGCCATACGAGTATTGATTAGCTTCCTGATAGCACTCTGTCGTGCAGCCCTGCTCGAATGAGCGAACATCTCTTGGAGACTAAAAATCATATCATAAGCCGTCTCCATGTTTTGATGTTGCTGCTGTAGCACTAGGCTTAAGGAAGCCAAGATACAGCATTTGGCCATCTCATCAGCCTTGTTCCATTTTTTAAATTCAAGCTTTTCATTATCCGTTGGGTTTTGACCCAACTGAGGACAGATATCTGTTAGGACATACTTATACCCAGCAGAAGTGAGTACTATGTCCAAATTTCTCTTCCAATTCAAATAGTTTGGTCCGGTTAACTTATTATCATTAAGTATAGAAACAAGTGGAGAAAATGATAACGACATCTGAAATATAAATAATGGCATACATGCATCAGTTATATATGCTCCATAAATATTCTTTTAACATTAAGATTACTAAGTAGCAAAAACTTAAAAAAAAATCTACAAAGTCTCAATGTAATAGTGTATTGACCTCTATAAAAATGAGTCAACCCAAGTCCCACCTGGTCATAGTCCCCAAGTGCTGATCTAACAGCCTTACTTAGTTATGATCACTGCTTTTTTTTTTAGCTCCTATCATTATAGGTCAAGTGTTAACCAAGGTTTAATCTTCTGGGATTAACAAGTTTGAAAACTCCATCCCTAATGGGGGTCACGCATGTGACACGAGTAAGTGTTCAAATAGGATACCCTAGATTATTCATTTAATTCTTAGAACTATGCAAACTAATGGCATACCCCATCCCTAATGGGGGTCACGCATGTGACACGAGTAAGTATATCATATGCAACAAAGAATTAAATATTTATTGAAAATTCTTCCACTATAGCTGATGTATGTACTCCACCCTAATGGGGGTCACGCATGTGACACGAGTAAGCACATGCATCATAGCGAGAATCAACCTTTTTGGGAAGCCGCGGGTTACATGTTACCCTCACACACTTGATAATTTGTTAATTAAGTTTTTGTATAATTTGTGATTTACCTTATGTCCAAATGGCCTTGGACATACCTTTAATCACTTAACCAATTATGTAATCTTTTTTCTGATTAACGCCCATATATAATTGTCATAAGTGCTTTGGTTTCCTATCTATTCAATCATGCCAATTTAGGGTCCTTTAATCATTTAATTACATTTAACTCATAATATTCTAATGAGTGATACCATGCCAATAAAACATGCATGCAATACACATAAGCAATAAAAAATAAATAATAATAAATTGTTGTGCTCTAGCCCAAACAACGAAGGCATTCCAGAATCATAATGAAATATTAATCAAACCACAATCATCTTGACCGTCCCTTTCCAATTAACAAGATGCCCCCAGCCCCCATAAACATAAGTGCATAGTAGGATAAGAGCGTCATGTTGACCTTCAACCATCACAAGCTCCATTCTTAAATGCCTCATTTAAACATCTCTTCCATCTAAATAGCTCTTTCTCTCTCATCCTTCAATCTTTCGTTACCTTTAATAAATCCATTTGGGCCAGAACCTTAACCTTCCTGACGTCTTGAGGTCTCATGCCGTGGAGTCCGTTCTTCTCCCATAGAGTCCGGACGAAGAAGGGAGGCATCCTTCTTTTTGTTCATTCGTGGCACCAGACGGCTGAACAAGAAGCCATCCGAACAGAAGTCCTTCTTTCTTTTTGTTCGTTCCTGGCACCAGACGGGCTGAACAAGATGTCATCCAAACGGAAGAAGGGAGCCAATGTCCGAGTTGCTTCTGGCATTAAATGGTCCAAACCGAAGAAGGAGGCCAATCGTCTTCTCCATCATCCAATCCCATGAAGTATTCCGGACTGTATTCCTTCGTTCCAACAAAGTCTTCTGGATGGAACCGTGTGGAGTCCACGTGTGTATTCTTTCCGTTTCACTTCCAGCAAGAAGTCTTCTGGACGGAACTGCGTGGAATCCACGGAAGAAGGGAGCCGTGTTCCTTCCGTTACAGGAAGAAGGAAGGAACTCGCTCCCGGACGCTCCGGACGTTCAGGAAGTAGGGAGAAAAAATGGCGTTCTTCTTCTTTGTTGAGTCCGAACTTTCCAATAAAGAGGAAAGCCGGACGAAAGATTTACGGCCTATTCTAATATTTTCCATCTTCTCGTAGAAAGGAGGCATCCATATAGATTACTTATTATCCAAACCAACGCTCTAATACCAGTTTTTTTGTTAGAGGGATAGATGAGATTGCAGATGATCGGATAAGTTAAGAATTTTAAATTTTTGCTATGGTTATCTTTAACTTTGGATAAAACGAGTTGGAGGTTCTGATCTCCAGTGAGATCCCCATGATCAGAACACTCCGATCAAAACTTTTATCATAAAGAAGATAAGCATGGATTAAAATATTAAATCCAGTTGATGCGGAAGCGTTTGAACAATCATGGCAATCATTTCTTAATTAGAGAAAATGATTGCGTACCTTTTTACTGAAGATTTCTGTTAGATTTCTTCGTGAATAAGGAAGCGTCGCGAAGACTCCTCTACGTGAAGGCGTATTTACCGGAGACTCTTCGAAGGAGTGGAGACTCTGAGATCGCTGATTCTTCTTAGGAATAAACGGGATAATCTTTAATCCTCAACTCCCTGAATGAGCAAGGGGTATGGCCAAGGAAATAAGCAAGAATTTTTTGGTGAATAAAAATCAGCCGAATTCTTTTGTGTTTCTCTCTTATGGATCTCTTTGTCTTTACTGTTCTTAAGAACAGATGAAGATGGGAGGATGAAAAATAAAAAAAGATTTCTCTTGACTTTCTCCGATCAAGGTGCTCGCTATTTATAAATGGGAAGCGATACTTTGATTGAAGAAAGCATCGCGTCCCTACGGGAGAGACGCTTCTCATCATCATCCAAAAATGCGCGAAGAAGAAGACACCGCTTCATAAAAAAAATATGTTGTCTCTTCTGCGCCTGATCTGAGAACATCATGCCCAACATACAATAGGCCCGCTGGTCTAGAGGCTCATTGGGACCAAGGCCCATAGAGCTTAAACCCAAAGTCCTCAAACCACCCATGGCCTCCACTTTGGTCACGGATCCATATTACAGAGTTTAGTTTCATTAAGAAACTTTTCTCTGAATTTTTCTAAAAAATCAAACACAATATTAGGCGGCATTACTTGCTCATTGCATCACTTAAAATTTTAAAAATGAATTCTTAAAATTTAGGAGCGAGTTTCCTTTTATGGTCTACACCTTGGACTTTGCGGGACACACATAACCTAGCTCCAAGAATAGTGTCCTTACACCGCCATTCCCTTTGATTGGGACAATACTCTTAGTCGTGATTTATTTCCACCAGAAAATTACAACTGCACTCCAGGATATGTGCGACATTTACATCGAGATAAAATAAATTGTCACATAAGACAATCCCATCCCTGACCTATGAGATCGATACGCAAATGGTTCCTTCATGCGACACTCGAATATTGGCATCAAGTAATTTGTGTACTATCACTTGTCCAATATCCATCTAACACCTTGAGCTCTAGGTTCCCTCATATCCATCCACTGAGCGTCATGAATCAACCCGTCGATTGATCATGTCTACGCTCGATCTATAAAGATCACTATGCATAGTTTTAAGATAGATTAATTTAAATTTCTTAAGGGAGTGTTATTACTTTCTCATGGAAAGTACATGAATGACTATATTGCGAGTATGTTCTTAGACCCTAGTGGCATATGCCCAACCCACCGAGTATCAATCATTTATAGATTTTGCTCATTTGGTGAATCAAAGCATATACGCTATAAGTCTGAGTTCAGTGACTTGCTCAAGCTTAAGAACAATCGTACTCTCATAGCTATGAGTTAAATTTCATGATAGTATATTTTCAAAATTTATTCTCATGTAAGTCCGTCAATACGCAATATGCGTACTAGTATACTAATTCGAAAATCCCTCTCAAATAGTCAAGACAAACTATTTCCCCAATTGGAAATTACGTATACTTCAATTTCTCATAATAAAGCGCCTAACTTTATTAAAATTGTGACAATTGTATTTTGAATGTAATAAAATGATCTCGTGTCTTCTGTACTCATGTGTGAAGCATCTCGAGCACTCAAGATCATTATTTCGAACATTCGTAGACCTTTCAAGAGAATTACATACAACAAGTATATAGGATGCAAATATCAAATCATTTATTATATATTATCTGATGTCAATCATCATAGAAAAATTATATCTTTTAGACCATAATTTCAACAGGGGAGGGGGGAGGGAGAAGGGGGGGTGTTGGGTTTTACCTGATGGAGGAGGTTGTTGAGGAGATTGAGTGTCGGAGGGCCGCTGGAGGTGGGGAAGAGGGAGGGAGGAAGAGGGAGGAAGGGAGAGAGGGCAGGGGCACCACCGGAGGTGGGGAAGAGGGAGGAAAAGGGAAGGAGAGAGATTAGGGCTGGGTTGGGGGATTTTATAAAAGAGGATTAGCGACGACATGAGGGCTGGGTTGAGGGATTTTATAAAAGAGGATTAGCGACGCCTACATGTCGTCGCTAATCCATCGCTTATGAGCAACGCGTAAATGCGTCGCTAAATAGCGACGCTTACAATTTGCATTGCTATTTAGCAATACAAACTCTATTCATCGCTAATTAGCAATGCATTTACGTGTTGCTAATTAGTGATGCACAGTTGTGTCACTAATTTGGCGGGGTAAGGCCAGATATGGCGGGAATATAGCGACGCATAGAAAATGCGTCGCTATTTAGCGATGCATAGTATATGCGTTGCTAAATAGCAATGCATTTTCTGTGCGTCTCTAAATAGCGATGCATTTATATGTCGCTAAATATTAATATTATATAATATTAATTTTATATATTAATTATTATAGTGTATAATAATTAATATTATATAGTGATAATTTTATATTGATATATTATAATCTTGCCGCTTGTTTCGCTGGAGCCCTCAAGGTGACGTGAATGGCCGCGATGTTACATGTCCGCTTCCTTCGGAAACCTTCCGTGGGCGGCGCTCCTGCCCCTTGCTCCCTTCCTCCGCCCTCGGCGGCGCTTCGATCTCTTATCACGGGTTACCTCCTGGTGGCCAACCAGGGTGTCAGGCTTGGCCTTGTGCCGCTCCTGTCTTCCCCCAAATCCGGAGATGGGTAGGGGCCTACCATGGTGGGGATGGGTGACGGAGAATTAGGGTTTGATCCCGGAGAGGGAGCCTAAGAAACAGCTACCATATCTAAGGAAGGCAGCAGGCGCGTAAATTACCCAATCCTGACACGGGGAGGTAGTGACAATAAATAATAATACCGGCCGGCTCTTTGAGTCTGGTAATTGGAATGAGTACAATCTAAATCCCTTAATGAGGATCCATTGCAGGGCAAGTCTAGTGCCAGCAGTCACGGTAATTCCAGCTCCAATAGCGTATATTTAAGTTATTGCGGTTAAAAAGCTCGTAGTTGGACATTGGGCTGGGCTGATCGGTCCGTCTCACGGAACGGTGTGCAACGGCAGCCCCACGGTGTGCTCGAGTGGCCGACTACAAGGTCCTACCCGAGATCGATGCTACCTTTAGTTCGATCCACACCTTTGTGCTGAGAATGCAGCCTAAACCCTAAAAACCCTAAACCCTAAAACCCTAATTAAACCCTAAAACCCTAAAACCCTAAACCCTAAATACATAAAACCCTAAAACCCTAAACCCTAAACCCTAAACCCTAAAATTCCTAAAAACCCAAAAAACTCTAAACCCTAAACCCTAAACCCCTAAAAGCCTAAAACCCAAAACCCTAAAACCTAAAACCCTAATTCTTAAACCCCTAAAACCCTAAACCCTAAAACCCTAAACCCTAAAACCCCTAAAACCCCTAGAACCCTAAAACCCTAAAACCCTAAACCCTTAAACCCTAAACCCTTAAATCATAAACCCTTAAACCCTAAACCCTAAACCCTAAACCTAAACCCTAAAATTAAACCCTAAAACCCTAAACCCTAGCTAAAATCCTAAACCCCTATACCCTTGAAACCCTAAAACCATTAATCCCTGAACCCTGAACCCTTAAACCCTGAACCCCTGAACCCTTAAATCCTGAACCCCTGAACCCTGAACCCTAAACACCCTAAACCCTAAAACCCTATTTAGCGATGCATCAAAATGTATCGCTATTTAGCGATGCATCAAAATGCGTCGCTATTTAGCAACGCACGGTTATGCATCGCTAATGCATTGGTAAATAGTGATGCATAACTTTGAGTCGCTATTTAGCGACACATTTTAATGCATCGCTATTTAGTGATGCATAATTGTGCATCGCTAAATAGTGACTCATCTAATGTGTCACTAACTAGCGATGCAATTCTGCATTACAAAATAGCGATGCATAGTTATGCGTCACTAAATAGCGACGCATTAAAATGCATCGCTAAATAGCGACGCAAGCAGTGTGTCACTATTTAGCAATGCATTATTGCGTCGCTAAATAGTGATGCAAAGTTATGCGTCACTATTTAGCAACACATTTTAATGCATCGCTATTTAGCGACACATTTTTATGAGTCGCTAATAGAGTCGCTATTTAAAAATAGAATTTTTTGGGAGTCGCTAAATGCATCACTATTTAGCGACTGATTTAATGCATCGCTAAATGGCGTCATAGATTTTGTGGGTCGCAATTGCGTCGTAATTCTATCGTTATTTTGCGATGAATATTTGCATCGCTAAGTTGCATCGCTATTTCATAATTTTCTTGTAGTGATATGCCCGCCACACTCCTGAGCTTGTGTGCCTTGCATCAGCCAAGCAAAGAGAGTGTAGAACTTTTACCTTTGCACTTATCTTTTCATGTTAGCTTTGGGCTTTGATCCCTTCCTGGTGGAGAGATCTTTTTCCTTTTTGCTCTTTGACTGGTTGAGGGTGGCCAGCAATCCTCTCCGACACAGGGTCTGAAAGTGGATGCCCGTCAACAGTGAGTTGGAGAGTTGATCTAGTTGACTGTTAGCTGCTGAGGCAAAGATAAAGCCGCTAAGGCTAATAGAGCCATTGACGCTGTAATAATGCCACTGTGGCTGATAGAGTTGCTGAGGCTACGATAATGCTGTTGAGGCAGCTAGGACTGAAATAAAACCGTTGAAGTTATAATGATGCCACTACAGCAGAGAGATAGAGCCACTGAGGCTGATAAAGCCGCTGAGGTTGTGATAATGCCGCTGAGTAGATATAAGGCCGCTGGGACTGAAATAAAACCGTTGAGGTTGTAATGATGCTGCTGAGGCAAAGAGATAGAGCCGCTAAGGCTGATAAAGCCATTAAGGCTGCAATAATGCCGTTGAGGCTGATAGAGCCGCTGAGGCTGCTGTTGGCCTAGATGGCAACCCAAGAGGAAAGGGGGTGAATTAGATTTTTAAAAATTTTGATGCTTAAAAAATAATTTCATAATTGATAGCGCACAAGAAATATGCAATGAGTATGATGCTAAGAATGCAAAGTAGATATAAAGATAGAGTAGAGAAAAGAAGAGACAAGCACGGCAAACACAAAGGTTTATAGTGGTTCGGTGTTAGCTACACCTACATCCACTCTCAAGTAACTCTTGAGCCCATACTATAATCACCCTAATTATAGCCGAGTTGTTTTACAAGCTCACAACCCAAATTTGTTGTTTTAACAACGGGATCACAACGAACCCAGTCGGTTTTTATAGGCTCACCAACACACAACTTATCACAAGCTACCTAGCTTGCATGAGGCTAACCTTCCTCCCCTGATTCAATCACCTGATTGAATCAATAATCAAATGTAATAAGAGTAAAGTTACAACAGAGAATCAGCTCCTTAAATGAGCAAATAAACAATGTAAATGAGAAAGAAATAGAAGAACCTAATTTAGAAGATTTCTAAAGTTGAGATTTTCTTCTTTTCCTTTTGGATGATCTTTCTCAAGATATGATTGAAACTTTGAAGATTTGTTGATGTAGAGGATGTTGAAGAACTAGGGCTCTTTGCTTCTCTTTTCGATTTGATGAAAATCCTTCAAAGTTGGCTTTTGAATGCTTTGGATTCTCTAAACTCTTTTTCGAACACTTGGGATTTTAAATCTAAACTTTTTCTCTTTTATTTTTCTCTTCTCTTGTTCTCTATTTTTTTTGTCCTTTTCAAACGGCTGAAAGCTCCCTTTTATAATTTTCTCTTAATCCATCTTTGATAAACATTATCCATTAATTGTACTTATGAATGTATTTAGCACAAAAAGAAAATAGCCGTTGAGGATTATTTGAAAAAAGATAAGTTCTGGAGTCATCTCTGACACTTCTAAAATCTGCCTCTGACATATTAGAGTCGTCTCTTCTAGCCTGAAGTTAGCTCTAAGTCGGAAAGCTCAAAATAGTAATATCCATCCGTTGCGGAGTTGGCTCTACCTTTCCATAGGGTCGACACATCGCGTGCTGGAGTCGGCTCTAACAAATGCCGGAGTCGACTTTAATTGTGCCTTGAAAAACATAGTCTTTATTTTTAGATTAGAGTCGGCTCTAATTTCTGCAGGAGTCGGCTCTAATCCATGTGAAAGTGCCAAACTGTTTCATACGCTCTGGAGTCGGCTCTAATCCATTTAGAGTCGGCTCTATTGTCTGAAACTTGACACTTGACACTAGAATTGGTTTCAAACTCAATTTTCTTTGAATTTTGAATAATTAAACATTTTAAATTGTTGAAACACTTAAACAAACTCATTGGTATCATAAGAGATATACTCATATGGTTTTTGTTATACATCAAAATCAATAATTAGGTCAACAATCTCCTCCTTTTTATGATGACAAAAACATTGAGTATATGCAAAATCAATTAAAGCATAAGTAGCAATATAATTAACTTCTTTAATCAAATGATAATTATCAAAATTTTAACATAATTCATCTTGAACTATTACTTCATTTCATCTATTCCAAGAAATCAACAATAATGATTCAACAATAATAATTCAACAATAATGATTCATACTTTTCAAATCTCAAAACTTAATTCAAATTATCAATTCAAATAGGCTCTCCCTAAGTAAGATAGCTCCTCCTAAATATGCGCATACCATTTATAGTCTATTTAAATTCTATATGCATACACAACTCTCTCTCCCCCTTATTTGTCATTAACAAAAAGGTTAAGAGAGCATAGGGTGGTCCTTGCTCAGACTGGTATACAAATCACTCAAAATAAGAACCAAACATCACAGTATTCATTCATTTTGTAAAGATCAAAACTGATTAAGTCATAACATTTCATACATTTCATACATTTCATTCATATAAATTCAAGTACAATTCTAGTAAAGTACAAACTCTGTATAAAGCAAATACAACATTTCAACATCATAACTAGAAGACATTAAACAACAACATATTGTAACTTTCAAAACTATCCAAGTACAATATATGAAATCCTAAATTCTAAAGATAATCTAAGATTGATTGGATTGAAATTGATTGGATTGGATAAACTGGCTTGGCTTGGGTCAGCAAGAAAAGAAGGGAAACTTCAAATATTTAAAAGTCTCTTTAATTCAGTTAAGATCTCTCCCATTCCTTTCACTTGAGTCTTACAAAATTTCTTCATCAAATTTTCAATTGCTTCCGATGCATTCTTGATGTTGACTTGAAGTTCTGCAGAAGACTTTGCATAAATATCTGATTCTTCTATAATGCCTTTAACTTTATCCAGAATGAATTGCAATTCAATCTTCAGGCTCTCAGTGGATGAAATGATTGAACTTTCAACCTTTTCAACTTTCTCTTCTAAAATATAAATCAATTGCTTCATGCTTAAGAAATGATCCCTGAAGCTCTCATTTAATCTCTTTTCTTGCTCAGCCAAAGCATATTTCATTACTTCTTTGATTTGTGCAAGCTGCTCTGGAGTAAAAACTAAAGAAATAGGGAAAGGTCCAGAATGAGCTGCCAGTGCCGATGGAGGTGCTGAAGAACTTAGTCTAGAAGGAAAAGATAAACTAGAAGCAGAAGGTCCAACTGCTGAAGGTCTAGGGACCTCCTCAACAAAATCAATATCATTTGCTGCTATGACTGGCATAAATACATCAGATTATCCTCTTTTTTGCCATTGACCATTAATTTTTTAAAGCCCATCCGATGGAAAATGGAGACGCTGTAATAGTCTATATACCTTAGCTTCTTCTGTGGCTCATTCTCTAAAATATTTACACCTTGGCTCCTAAAAATCAAAGTCAATACCATCTCATATGGTAAAGTGGACCTTTTCTTAGTTCTGGCCTTGCCATGTACCCAATCATCATACCGGCCAAATTAATTGGATAACCATTAAGTACATAATCCATTACCATAATATCTCTTTCAGATACATACTCAAATCTGCCAGTCTTTGGAAACAAAATTCTACTGCAAATGTTATGTAACAGACTTAATTCTAAAGACAACTAATTGGCCATTACTTCTTCAAAATCAATAATTTTCCTTCCTAACATTCTTGATAGAGCATTACCTCTATCACTATGTGATGTAGCAGTTATTCCAACAACAGAAATTTCAAAAGATTTCCCAAGATTTTTGAAGTGATTAGAACTCGGGTTCCTCTGATATAGCTAACCAGTCCGCCATCCCCTCTACTTACATTGTTGTAAAATTTTCTTACTAAAGCAGGGTAAGTAGGGACGCCTAGGGAACAAACTCTCTCCCAACCCATATCCTTTAACTGTCTACCAATAGAGAAACCTTCAGAGTCAAAGAAATGAAAGTCTACCTTTCTTTCCATGGTTATAGCCTTTCCAGCCATTAAATCAACTTGCGGTGAAGGAGGGATAGGGATTGCACTTGGAGTTGAGGAGGAAGAGGTTGAAGGAGAGCTTGGTGAAGGCGACCTTGCCGGACATCGCACAGAGCATCTCTCAGTAGTGACGGATGCATGGCGTTTGGGGGCCATTGAGATCAAGGGATATGAGAATCAAAGATCTTTGGAAGCTTGAGAGAAGTGGAGAGAAATTTGAAATGATTTGGAGTCATTTGGTCTGAAGAAGAGTCGGCTCTGCCCTAGATATATTGAATAGGGACCACTTAGAGTCAGCTCTAAATCGCTAACACAGTCAGAGCCCGAAATAGAGTCGGCTCCGACAGTAGCTAGAGTTGGCTCTAATGAGCAGATAGAGAGTCCAAATAATTAGAGTTGACTTCAACTCTAATAGAGTTGGCTCCACAATAGTTTCAGTAGAAAATAAGAGTTTCAAAGAATCTGAAACTTATTAAATTAAGCATCAAACTCTAGATAAATTTTTCTTAAAGCATGGAGAATCAAGGAATCAAACATCTAGATGATTTTCTGAGAAATATAAGAAGATTTTCAAGAAAATGAATTGAAATCTAGATAATCATTTTTAAGAGTTTCAAAACTATTCTAATGGATCACAAACTTCTAATTCTCCTCTAAGATAACAAAATCTCTCTTCACTTAAGGAATTTGTAAATATATCAGCTAATTGTTTATCAGTACACACATAATCAAAACAAACATCATTGTTAGCAATATATTCTCTAATAAAATGGTGTCCTATCTCTATGTGTTTAGTTTTTGAATGTTGAATAGGGTTCTTAGTCAAATTTATTGCACTAGTGTTTGCCATACCCAATTGGAATTCTATTAAGTGTGATACCATAATCCTCATGTTGTCGCTTAATCTAAAGGATTTGAGCACAGCAACTTTCAGCTGCAACGTATTCAGCTTCAGCAGTTGATAATGCAACTGAATTTTTTTTTTGCTAAACCAAGAGATTAAGTTACTGCTTAAGAATTGGCATGCACCACTTGTGCTTTTTCTATCTAGTTTATAACCAGCAAAATCAAAATTAGAATATGCAATCAGATTAAATGGTTTGTCTCTAGAGTACCATAATCCTATATTTTTTTATTCTACTTAGATATCTAAAAATTCTTTTTACTGCAATTAAGTGAGATTCTCTAGGATTAGATTGATATCTAGCACATAAACATATAGCAAACATAATATCAGGTCTACTAGCTGTTAAATAAAGTAAAGAACCAATCATACCACTATACAGTTTTTGATCTACTTTTTTACCATCTTCATCTTTATCGAGTTTGCATGAAGGACTTATTGGTGTGGCAAGAGATTTAATAATTTTCATACCAAACTTTTAAGGATTTTCTTCGTGTATTTTGTTTGGTTGATGAAAATTTTCTCTCTTTCTTGTTTGATTTGAAGTCCAAGGAAGATATTTAGTTCTTCCATCATGCTCATTTCAAATTCTCCCTGCATTAACTTTGTAAAATCTTGACAAAGAAGATTGTTAATTGCACCAAATACTATATCATCAACATAAATTTGTACCACTAATAAATCTTTTTCTTTTCTTTTCAAAAATAGGGTTTTATCAATATTATTTCTAAAAAAATATTTTAAATAAAAAATTTACTAAGTCTATCATACCATGCTCTAGGTGCTTGTTTTAAGCCATAAAGTGCTTTGTGTAGTTTAAAAATATGATTTAAAAATTCATGATCTTCAAAACCAGGTGCTTGTTCAACATAAACTTTCTCATTTATAAAACCATTTAAAAATATACTTTTTACATCCATTTGAAATAAATTAATGTTCATGCAATATGCAAATACAAGTAATAACCTTATAGCTTCTAATCTAGCAACAGGTGCAAAGGTTTCATCAAAATCGATACCTTCTTCCTGATTATATCCCTTTGCAACTAATCTAGCCTTATTTCTAATAACAATATCATCTTCATCTAACTTATTTCTAAATATCCATTGGATTCTATAACAGAATAATCTTTGGGTCTATCAACTAGGGTCCATACCTTATTCCTAATGAACCGATTCAAATCTTTTTGCATGGCTAACATTCAATAACTGTCTTTTTTAGCTTCTTCAATTATTTTGGGCTCTAAATGAGACACAATTGCAAGATGAGTATTGATATTCCTTATGGATGATCTAGTTATTACACTTTGAGATGGATCACCTATGATTAGGTCCTTTGGATGACCATAAGCATATCTTCAATCTCTATGTAGATCTGTATCATTACGAGTAGTTTCAATATCATCATCCTTAGGTGAGTCATCATCCTTAGCTTCAGGTTCATGATCTAAAGATACACAAATATTCAACTTTTCAAAATTCCTTCCAAGAATATTAGTATATTCCTTATCATCTTTCTTTTCAGAACTTGATGCTAAAGTCTAATCAAACACTACATGAATTGATTCTTCTACAATCAAATACTTCTTATTGAACATTCTATATGCCTTGCTAGATGTAGAATAGCTTAAGAAAATACCTTCATCTGACTTAGCATCAAACTTTCCTAGATTATCCTTTTCATTGTTATGAATGAAACATTTACAACCAAATTCATGAAAGTAGCTAATGCTGGGTTTCCTATCATGCCATAGTTCATAGGGAGTTTTCTTAAGAATTAATCTAATCGAGCTCTATTTAGGATGTAACATGTTGTGCTTATAGCTTTCATCCAAAAATATTTTGAGAGTTGGCTTTCACATAGCATGGTACGGGCCATATCTTCTAGAGTCTTATTTTTTCTTTCTACCATTCCATTTTGTTGAGGTGTCTTAGGTGCTGAAAAATTATGATGGATGTCATTTTTAATGCAAAAATCTTAAACAAATAATTTTTAAATTCAGTCCCATGATCACTTCTAAGAGACACTATGGTAGTATTTTTCCCATTTGTGACTTTTTTGAAGAATTTTAGAAATATCGAGAAAGTCTCATCTTTGTGAGCTAAAATAATACTCAAGTGAATCTAGAGTAATCATCTACTATCACAAGACTATATTTCTTTCCTCCTAAACTAGTGGTTCTAGTAGGTCCAAAAAGGTCTATGTGTAGTAGCTCGAGTGGCCTAGAAGTAGAAACAACATTTTGGATTTGATAGAATTCCTAATTTGTTTCGCAAATTGACATGCATCACAAACTCTATTATTTTTAAAATCTAATTTTGGAAGATATTTAACCAAATCCATTCTAAGAAATTTTGAAATCAAGTGTGTGCTCGCATGACCTAATCTATGATGCCATAGCCATTCAATCTCATTTATCTTAGCATTATCAACAATTAGATAATGGTTACTTGTAAATAAATTATTCAAGTTAATTAAGTATACATTATCATTTCTATTTTCAACAAAGATAATGCTATCATCAATGGGATTAGACACTATACAAATAAATGTTTCAAAAAAACTTTGAAACCTTTATCGCATAGTTGGCTTATACTAATCAAATTATGTTTTAAACCATCAACATATCAAATATTTTCAATAAAAATGGATGGAGTGATTTAAATTTTATCAATGCCCCCTTAGAGCATTATCTCCAAAGATCACCACTCCACCTCTTTTAGCTTCAAGGGTGATGAATTGATCTTTGTCATCCGTCATGTGTCTTGAGCAGCCACTATCAAGATGTCATTTTCTTTTCAATCTTTTGGCTCAAAGACACGCTTGCAAATCAATCATATCTTATGTTTAGATACCCAAGCCTTCTTGGGTCCTTCATGGTTAGTAGCAGAAATATAATTTCTTTTGAAACTCAAATCATCTTACTTTTATAACCAACATTCTATAATATTTTATGATCGCAAACATAAGATTTATGCCCTTTCTTGCCACATCAAAAATAAAATATCTTTCTCAATTGATTTTTTTACAAATAAATTGTTAATAAATTTTTGTTTCTTATGTGGTTTGTAACCCAAACCAGCTTTATCAAAAATAGCTTTTTGATTACTTAAAAGTAAATTCAGTCTTTCGAAGCTATAAGTAAATTTATCAACAATGCTCTTGTATTTTTTAAGTTCATTTTTTAAATTCTAATTTTTAGCAGAAATTATATTTTTCTCTTTTTCTAAAACTTGCTTTTCATTTTTTTTTTTTCAAATTCAATGGTAAATTCATTTTTCCTTTTAAGAAGATTCAGATTTTTGTTCTTAAAACTTTGCTCTTTGCTCTCAAAACTTTAAAATCATTGATCAATTCATTGAAAGCATATAAACTTCATCAAATGTAAAATCATACATGGGGGTTTCAGAACTTACCTCACCTTCTTCGTTTGCCATTAGACATATGTTGGCAACTTCTTATTGTTCATCTTTGGATGAAGATTCATCACTATCACTCCATGTTGCAATATACGCTCTCTTCTTTTTTCTAAATCCTTCTTGAGTTGAGGACATTTAGATCTAAAATGTCAAGGCTTTTTACATTCATAGCAAATTAAGGGATCTTTCTCTTTTTCCTTATCTTTATCTTTATCTCCTTCCAACTTGACACCCATTTTTCTTTTGTGAAATGGCCTCCTTCTTTGCATGAACTTCTTGAACTTTCTTACAAGAAGAGCGGTGTCATAGTTGTCTTCATGTTCTTCACTACTTCTTGTTTCCTTTTCAGCAGCCTTTAATGCAATTATCCTTTTCTTTTTCACATCTTCTTCTTGATGTTACTTCATTATGAGTTCATGGGTCATGAGTGATCCAAGGAGCTCCTCTAAAGGTAAGGTGTTGAGATCTTTGGCTCTTGGATTACTGTCACTTTAGCTTTCCATGCTCTTGGAAGAGACCTAAAAATTTTTCAAATTAGTTTAGAATTAGTATAGGTCTTTCCAAGACTCTTTAATCCATTTACTATATCAGTAAATCTAGTGTACATGCAAGTGATGGATTCATTTTGATCCATATTAAAGAGTTCATATTTATGCATAAGAATGTTAATTTGGACTTTTTAACTTGGTTAATACCCTTATGGGTAACTTCCAACCGATCCTATATCTCCTTGGCTGAGATGCAAGTGGATATTTATTGAATTCATTTGCATTCAAGGAGCAGTATAGGATATCCATAGCCTTGGCATTGAGCTGGGTTATTTTTCGATCATTTTCATTCCAATCCCTTTCGGGCTTAGGAATAATGGATCCATCAACTAAGTATGTGGAGTACTAGGACCATTGATAATGATACTTCATAAATCATAGTCTAAAGCTTGAATGAATTTTCTCATTCTAGCTTTTCAATATGAGTAATTTATGACATTAAACAAAGGTGGACGATTTGTGGATTGTCCCTCAGAAAAAGAAGAACTAGCTTGAGCTGCCATTTGGATCTTTAGCTCTTAATTGTTAGATCAAGGAAGAATGAGCACAAGCTCTAATACCAATTGTTAGCCCAGATGGTAACCCAAGAGGGGAGGTGAATTGAGTTCTTAAAAATTTTGGTGCTTAAAAATAATTACATAATTGATAGTACATAAGAAAATATGCAATGAGTGTGATGCTAAGAATGCAAAGCAGAATATACAGATAGAGTAGAGAGAAGAAGAGATAAGCACGACAAACACAAAGGTTTATAGTGATTCAGTGTTAGCTACACCTACATCAACTCCCAAGCAACTCTTGGGCCTACACTATAATCACCTTGATTACAGCCGAGTTGTTTTACAAGCTCACAACCCAAACTTATTGTTTTAATAACGGGATCACAACAAACCCAGCCAGTTTTCACAAGCTCACCAGCATACAACCTATCACAAGCTACCTAGCTTGCATAAGCCTAACCTGCCTCCCCTGATTTAATCACCTGATTGAATCAATAATCAAATGTAATAAGACTAAAGTTACAACAGAGAATCAGCTCCTCAAATGAGCAAATAAACAATATAAATGAGATAGAAATAGAAGAGCTTGATTTAGAAGATTTTTGAAGTTGAGCTTTTCTTCTTTTATTGTTTTTCTGTTTTTCTCTTGGATGATCTTCCTCAAGATAGGATTAAAGCTTTGGAAGATTCATTGATATAGAGGATGTTGAAGAACTAGGGCTCTTTTCTTCTCTTTTTGATTTGATGGAAATCCTTCAAAGTTGGCTTTTGAATGCTTTGGATTTCTTTAAACTCTTTTTCGAACACTTGGGATTTCAAATCTGAACTTTTTCTCTTTTATTTTTCTCTTCTCTTGTTCTATTTTTCTGCCCTTTTCAAATGAACGGAAGCTCCTTTTATAATTTTCTCTTAATCCATCTTTTGATAAAAACTAGCCGTTAATTATACTTGTGGATGTATTTAGCACAAAAGAGGAAAGAGTCATTGAGGATTATTTGGAAAAAGATAACTTCTAGAGTCGTCTCTAACACTTTTGAAATCCGTCACTGACAGATTAGAGTTGGCTCTAATCTGGCCTGGAGTTGTCTCTAAGTTGAGATGCTCAAAATAGTAATATTCATCAGTTGCGGAGTAGCTCTAACTTTCTATGGGGTCGACACATCGCGTGCTAGAGTCGGCTATTGGGGCTGAAATAAAACCGTTGAGGTTGTTATGATGCAATTGAGGCAGAAAGATAGAGCCGTTGAGGCTACAATAATGCCGCTAAGGCTACTTATAAGGCCACTGTGGCTGAAATAAAACCGTTAAGGTTGTAATGATGCCGCTAAAGCAGAGAGATAGAGCCATTGAGGCTGATAGAGCCACCACTGAGGAAATATAAGGCCATTGGGGTAGATATAAGGCTACTGGAGCTGAAATAAAATCGTTGAGATTATAATGACTGCTGAGGCAGAGAGATAGAGCCGCTAAGGCTACAATAATACTACTGAGGTTGCTATAAGGCCACTGGGGCTGCAATAAAATCATTGAGATTGTAATGATGCCGCTGAGGCAGAAAGATAGACCCGCTGTGGCTGCAATAATGTCGTTGAGGCTGCAATAATACCGCTGAGATAGATATAAGGCCGCTGGAGCTGAAATAAAACCATTAAGGTTGTAATGAATCGCTGAGATAGAAAGATAAACCTGCTGAGACTGATAGAGCCGTTGTGGCTACAATAATGCCGCTGAGGTTGTGATAATGCCGTTGAGGCAAATATAAGGCTGCTGAGACTGAAATAAAATCGTTGAGATTGTAATGATGCCGCTGAGGTAGCCATATGGACGAGATATGCCTCATGTAATGTTAGGAATGACATGCAGAGTAGTCTCTTATTTTTAAAAATAAGAATCATAAAAATAAAAGTGAAAACATAAAAATTTTGGGTTGCCTCCCAAAAAGTGCTAATTTAATGTCTTCAGCCAGACGTCTTGGCTCACTTTGATTACCATTGTCATGGAGTTTGATGATCTCTTTCCTTACTATTTCATGATTGATTAGTTGGTTAATCTGAACTCCTAATTTTTGATTCTTGGATGTTTAGGTTCCTAGGATTAGCTTTGGACTGATGCGATAGCTTACCCAATTCTCTTTCACTGAATGTTGTGGCTAGTTGACCTATTTGAGTTTTTAGTTTTGTAATGGATTGTATGTGTGAGTGAAGGAGTTGAGTATTCATTTCTAGCCCTTTCAATGCTTTTAACACCTCTTCGAAAATAGGATCATGATTATTTGGTGGAGGTTGAGGAGCACTTGGATATTGAGAATACGATATGCTTCTGAATTGTGTCTCCTGATAGTTAGGCCTAATTGATGTTGGACTGATGATAGGTTGGGATTTTGATAAAAAATTTGGGTGATTTTGCTAGGTAGGATTGTAAGTATTCGAATGTGGATCATTTTCTGATTTAGGAGCCATTCGGGTTTGGGCTTAGTAGGCTTGCTCCTGAATAAGCTTAGAAAATTGGTATGCGGCTGAACATTCACCTATGGAATGGGTCAAACTCGAACAGATTATACAAACCTTATGTAATTGAGTAGATGGGGAAGAGATGCTTCCAACTTGTAGAATTCGGTCAAGTTTTTGGGATAGTTCATCAATTTTGATATAGATTTCTATAGATTGACATATGTTGTATATTCCACCTCTCTTAGGTTCCATGGAAGTATCTCTATGGGCAACAGACATGTGATGAAAGAAATTTTCACTTAGAGTTTCAAAAAGCTACCATGCCTCATGTTTATTTTTTACATAAATGTTTCTCCACATGAGGCATCTACCATTTGTCGATGCCTTTTTGACAATCCATCATAAAAATATTGCACTAACTGGCATTTAGGTATTGCATGGTGCAAATATTTTCTAGTTAATTCTTTTAATCTCTTTATGTTTCATGAAACATTTCTCTCTTTAACTGAAAAAAAACTGGTTATGGCTTTTCTAATTTGATTCATTTTTTCTATATGAAAGTATTTCTTAAGAAATTCCCTCTGAAGTTGGTTCCAAGTTGAAATCATAGTATCTAATGAATTTAACCAATACTTGGCTCTATCTTTTAGGAAGAAAGAGAATAACTTAAGCCTAAGTTCCTCATTAGAGAAATTTTAAATTTTGATAGTTGAGCAAATTTTTAAGAATTCATCTAAGATGGGTCGGGACCCTCCAAACCTTAGAGTTTATTTCTTTTCTATTTTCTAAACACTTTGTAATCTGACTAATGTCGGTCTTTTGTATGACATTATCATTGGATTTAATGAAAGGGAAATTTTGTTTAAACATAATGAACTTATCTCTTTGTAGCACCTTAATCTTTTGGCGATCATATCTTGGCTTTAGCCTTCAGAATCGATAAGGTACACCTTCAGTCTCTTGAGTACGTTTGGAGAGTTGGCAATTTGATGCACTTCATAGGAATATTTTAGGTTTGCCTTAGTCTCCCAAGTTTTTGTTGAAGTGTTCCTTGAATACTGATAGCAACCATTGCTCCAGGGATTCCTTGGTGTCATTTCGGGAGTTGACTCAGGGCCACCGAGACCGTAGGAATTGAACCACCTTGGGGGTTTCTTGATGCCGGTCTAGGGGTTTCCTTACGATCACAGGGCTACCGAGGTTCTTTTGAAAACTACCATGGGGGTTTTTGGTGCCGGCCCGAAAGTTTGACTCGAGGCCACCGAGACCATAGGATTTGAACCACCTCGAGGGTTTCTCGGTGCTGGCCCGAGGGTGTCCTTATGATCACGGGGCTGCTGAGATTCTTTTGAAAACTACCACGGGAGTTTATCGGTGCCGGCCTGGGAGTTTGACTCGGGGCCGTCAAGACCATAGGAATTGAACTACCTCGGGGATTTCTCAATACCGGTCCAACGGTTTTCTTACGATCATGGGGTCATCAAGGTCATTTTGAAAACTATCACAGGGGTTTCTCAGTGCTAGTCTAGGAGTTTGACTCAGGGCCGCCGAGATCGTAGGACTTAAACCACCTCGGAGGTTTCTCGATGCCGGTCTGGGGTTTTCTTACGATCATGGGGCCATCGAGGTTCATTTGAAAACTACCACGGGGGTTTCTCAGTATCGGCACGGGAGTTTGACTCAGGATCGCTAAGACCATAGGAATTGAACCACCTCAGGGTTTTCGGTGCTGGCCCGAGGGTTTCCTTATGATCACGGAGCCATCGAGGTCCTTTTGAAAACTACCATGGGGGTTTCTTGGTGCCAACCCGAGAGTTTGACTTAGGGCCACCGAGACCGTAGGAATTGAACCACCTCGGAGGTTTCTCGGTGTCGGACCGGAGGTTTTCTTATGATCACGGGGCCGTCGAGGTCCTTTTAAAAACTACCATGGATGTTTTTCGGTACGGCCTAGGAGTTTGACTCGAGGCCACCAAGACCGTAGGACTTGAACCGCTTCGGGGTTTCTCGATGCTAGCCCAGGGTTTTCTTAAGATCACGGGGCTGCCGAAGTCCTTTTGAAAACTACTATGGAGGTTTCTCGATGCGGCCTGGGAGTTTGACTCAAGACCGTCGAGACCGTAGGACTTGAACCGCCTCGAGGGTTTCTCGGTGCCAGCCCGGAGGTGTCCTTACGATCACGGGGCCATCGAGGTCCTTTTGAAAACTATCACAGAGGTTTCTTGGTGTCGGCTCGGAAGATTGACTCGGGGTCGCCAAGACTATAGGAATTGAACCATCTCGGGTGTTGACCCAAGTATTGATTTTGATGATTAACAAAAGACATGAGTATATTCACTATGTTTCTAACAAATTTAATAAGTGTTTCAGGATTAAAAATGTTTAATCAGTCAAAAGGTATAAGGAAATAAGTTTTGAATCAAAATTTAAAAGAAATTATGAAAGTTCAGAACTTAGAGTTGACACCCAAATAGTCAGGAGCCGACCCCAAGGTGTATCAGAATATTTCTGAAATTTCGGTATGGTCCGGAGTCGACACCTATAGTTTCGGAGCCGACTCCAACCTGAGATACAGAGAAGTGTTTTTCTACCTAATCTCTAACGGCCATTTTTCTTTGAGTGTAGAAACATCCAAGCATCTCACAATGGCTAGTTTTCTATCAAAACCTTGGATTAAGAGATCTATAAAAAGGGGGAACCAATCGTTTGAAAAAGAGAGGAGAACAGAACGGAAAAAAAGAAATATTTTGTGAAAAATCTAAAAATCTTGAGAGAGAAATCAAAAGAAAAGACTCAGAGCTCAAATCCATCAATCCAAGAGAGTCCAAAGAGAAATCCAAAGAGGATTTGCAAAGTTTAAAAAGACCCAAATTTCTTCAACTTCTCAACTGCGATTGCTGTGAAGAATTTGAGCTGAGGCCTAATTCAATCTTTCAAAGAAGAAGAAGAAAAGCTCAAATCAAAATCGCTTCAAACAGGCTTTTCTTACCTTTGTTTATTCAATTACATATTTGCTCATTTGAGGAGCTGTTGTGTATTCAAAACTCTATTTTTCATTATTGTTTGCTAATTCAATTAGGGGATTGAATTAGTGGAGGTAGTATACCTTGGGACAAGCTAAGGATAGCTTGTGGTTAGGTTTTGTGCTGGTGAGCCTATGAAAACCAGCTGGGTTCGTTGTGATCCCGGAAAAACAACAAGTTTGGGTTGTGAGCTTGTAAAACAACTCGGTTGTAATCAAGTGGATTATAGTGTGGACCCAAGTGCTGCTTGGGAGTGGACGTAGGTATTGGAAACATTGAACCACTATAAAATATTTATGTTTGCCGTGCATTATATCTCTCTCTATCTTATTTATTTGTGCTTAGCATTTATCTATTCATTGCACTCAACCACTTTCAAATCAGGCACTTAGTTTTAAAGTGTTAAAATTTTTAAGAACCCAATTTACCCCCCCTCTTGGGTTACCATCTGGGCCAACAATTGGTATCAAGCTTGTGCTCATTCTCAGTTTGATCCAATGATCAAGAGTTAAAGATCCAAATGGTAGCTCAAGCTGGATCTTCATTTGCTGAAGGTCAATCCACAAATAGACCTCCTTTATTTAATGGTTCAAATTATTCTTATTGAAAGCTAGAATGAGAATTTTTATTCAAGCTTTAGATTATGAACTATGTAGTGTAATCACTAATGGACCTAGCACACCCACACACTTAGTAGATGGTTCAATAGTTCCTAAACTCGAAAGGGATTGGAATGAGAATGGTAGAAAAATGGCTCAGCTGAATGCAAAATCCATGAATATTTTATATTGTGCTTTAGATGCTAATGAATTTAATAGAATTTCTACATGTATTTTTGCAAAAGAAATTTGATAAATTAGAAGTTACCCATGAAGGTACTAATCAAGTAAAAGAATCAAAAATCAATATTCTAGTGCACAAATATGAATTGTTTAGCATGGAACAAAATGAAACTATCACATGCATGTACACTAGATTTACTGATATTGTAAATGGTCTAAAAAGTCTTGGTAAGACCTATAGTAATTCTGATTTAGTTCGTAAAATTCTTAGGTCTCTTCCAAGATCATGGAAAGCGAAAGTAACTGCCATCCAAGAAGCCAAAGATTTAAATACATTACCTTTAGAAGAGCTACTTAGATCCTTGATGACCCATGAACTGACCATGAAGCAACATCAAGAGGAAGAGGTCAAAAAGAAGAGAACGATTGCCCTTAAAGCTGTAGAAAAGGAAAACAAGCAGCAGTGAGGAAGAGAGGAAGATGATAAGACAGCCCTTCTTGCAAAGAAGTTCAGAAAGTTTATGCAAAGAATGAGACCTTTCCATAAGAAAAGTTTGGAACAAAAATAGAAAGTGAAAAAGAAAAAGAGAAGGACAAGGACAAAGAGAAAGACCCCCTTATATGTTATGAATGTAAGAAACCGGGGCACTTTAGATATGACTATCCTCAATTAAAGAAAGCCTACAAAAAGAAGAAGAATGCTTATGTTGCAACATGGAGCGATAGCGAAGAATCCTCTTCTGAGAAGGAACAAAAGAAGTTGCAAACATTTTCTTTATGGAAAATGATGAGGTAAGTACTAAAACTCATGACTTTACCTTTGATGAATTGTTTGATGCATTTAACGAATTATTAGTGATTTTAAAGTCTTGAAAAAGAAAAATAAATCTTTGAAAAATGATAATTTAAATCTTGTCAAAGAAAAGGATAAATTGACTCATGAAGTTGAAGAACTAAAATCTGAAAATAAAAATTTGATAAAAGAAAAAGAATTGATTTCAAGTGAAAACCTTAGCTTAAAGAAAGAAGTTGATAAAAATAAAATTATAGTTGATAAATTTACATATAGTTCTGAAAAACTTAATTTGCTATTAAGTAATCAAAGAGCTGTATTTGACAAAGCTGGATTAGGTTATAGGCCTAACAAGAAACAAAAGTTTGTTAAAAATTTCTTTATAAATAAACAAGATAAAAATGATGTTTCATGTTATTGTTGTAACAAGAAAGGACATAAAGCTTATGAATACAATTATAGAAAATATAATAAGAATTTAAGTGCAAAAGGGAAGAAAATATGGGTTCCGAAAGGAACAATCCTTATTGCTACTAACCATGAAGGACCCAAGAAAGCTTGGGTACCTAAACATAAGATTTGATCATCTTGCAGGAGTGTCTTGCGGCCAAAAGATCAAAACGAAAGTGGTATCTTGATAGCGGCTACTCATGGCACATGACGGGTGACAAAGGTCAATTCATTATCCTTGAAGACAAAAGAGGAGGAGTTGTTACATTTGGAGACAATGGTAAAGGCCGAATTATGGGATTTGATAAAATTCAAATAACTCCCTCCACTTTTATAGAAAATATTTATATGTAGATGGTTTAAAACATAATTTAATTAGCATTAGCCAATTGTGTGATAAAGGTTTCAAAGTTTCATTTGAAGCTTTTGTCTGCACTGTTTCCAATTCCATAGATAATAGTATTATATTTGTTGGTAATAGAAATGACAATATACTTAATTGATTTAGACAAGCTGTCTACTAGTAATCATTGCCTAGTTGCTGATAATGCTAATGTGAATGAGATTGGATGGCTATGGCATCGTAGATTAGGTCACGCAAGCACACACTTAATTTCAAAATTAATTAGAATGGATTTAGTTAAAAGGTCTTCCAAAGTTAGATTTTGAAAATAACAGAATTTGTGATGCATGTCAATTTGGAAAACAAACTAGAAACTCTTTCAAATCTAAAAATATTGTTTCCACTTCTAGGCCACCGGAGCTACTTCACATGGACCTTTTTGGACCTACTAGAACCATTAGTCTAGGAGGAAAAAATATGGTCTTGTGATAGTTGATGATTATTCTGGATTCACTTGGGTATTATTTTTGGGTCATAAGGATGAGACTTTCCCTATATTCATGAAGTTCTTCAAGAAAGTCACTAACGAGAAAAATGACACCATAGTGTCTCTTAGAAGTGATCATGGTACAGAATTTGAAAATCACTTATTTGAAAATTTCTGCATTGAACATGGCATTCATCATAAATTTTCTGCACCTAGAACACCTCAACAAAATGGAGTTGTAGAAGGAAAGAATAGAACTTTAGAGGACATGGCCCGTACCATGCTATGTGAAAGCAACCTTTCAAAATACTTTTGGGCGGAAGCTATAAACACAGCATGTTACATTCTTAATAGAGCCCTAATTAGGCCAATTCTTAAGAAAACTCCTATGAATTATGGAATAATAGGAAACCAAACATTAGTTATTTTCATGCATTTGGTTGTAAATGTTTCATTCATAATAATGGTAAAGATAATCTTGAAAATTTTGATGCAAAATCTGATGAAGGCATATTCTTAGGATATTCAACAACTAGTAAAGCCTATAGAGTATTTAACAAGAAAAACTTAATTATAGAAGAATCTATTCATGTAGTTTTTAATGAATCTTTAGCATCAAGTTTAGAAAAGATTGATGATGAGGAAGATACAAATTTGCTAGAAAGAAATATTAAAAAAATTAAATATAGATGTATCTTCAGACCATGAACAAAAAGCTAAAGATGGTGATTCTTCTAGGGCTGATGTTATTAATACTAATCATAATCAGGTAGATCTTCCTAGAGATTGGAGATATGCCTATGGTCATCCAAAGGAATTGATTATAGGTGATCCATCTCAAGGTGTAAGAACTAGATCATCTATGAGAAATATCAATAATCATCTTGCATTTGTATCTCAAATAGAACCTAAAACTATTGAAGAAGCTGAAAAAGATAGTAATTGGATGCTAGCTATGCAAGAGAAATTAAATCAATTTACTAGAAATAATGTATAGTCTTTAGTTGATAGACCTAAAGGTCACTCATTGATATGATCTAAATGGGTATTCAGAAATAAATTAGATGAAAATGGTATAATAATTAGAAATAAAGCTAGATTAGTTGCAAAAGAATATAATCAAGAAGAAGGAGTTAATTTTGATGAAACCTTTGCACATGTAGCTAGATTAGAGGCAATTAGATTATTACTTGCATTTGCATGTCATATGAATATCAATTTATTTCAAATAGATGTTAAAGTGCATTTTTAAATGGTTTTATAAATGAGAAAGTTTTTGTAGAACAATCACCTGGTTTTGAAGATCATGAATTTTAAATCATGTTTTTAAATTACACAAAGCACTATATGGTTTAAAATAAGCACCTAGAGCTTGGTATGATAGGTTAAGAAAATTTCTAATTGAAAATGATTTCTCTAGAGGAAATATTGATAAAACCTTATTTTTGAAAAGAAAAGATAAAGATTTATTGGTAGTACAAATATATGTAGATGATATTATATTCGGAGCTACTAACAATCTTTTGTGTCAAGAATTTTCTAAGTTAATGCAGGATGAATTCGAAATGAGCATGATGGGAGAACTCAATTTCTTCTTAGGACTACAAATCAAGCAAAGCAAAGAGGGGATTTTCATCAACCAAACAAAGTACACAAAGAAAATTCTCAAGAAGTTTGGAATGGAATCAATCAAACCCCTTGGAACACCTATGAGTCCTTCATGCAAATTAGACAAAGATGAAGATGGTAAGAAAGTTGATCAAAAGCATTATAGAGGTATGATCGGATCTCTACTTTACTTAACTACAAGTAGACCTAATATCATGTTTGCTGTTTGTCTATGTGCTAGATTTCAATCTGAACCTAAAGAATCTCATTTAATTGCTGTAAAAAGAATACTAAGATATCTAAGTGGAACTAAAAATGTAGGATTATGGTATTTAGAGACTCGACATTAAATTTGATTGCTTATTCTGATTCTGATTATGCTGGATGTAAATTAGATAAAAAGAGTACAAGTGGTGCATGTCAATTTTTAGGAAGTAACTTAATCTCTTGGTTTAGCAAAAAGCAAAATTTAGTTGCATTATCTACTGCTGAAGCTGAATATGTTGCAGCTGGAAGTTGTTGTGCTCAAATCCTTTGGATTAAGCGACAACTTGAAGATTATGGCATAACACTTGATAAAACTCCTATTAGATGTGACAACACTAGTGCAATCAACTTAACTAAAAATCCAATCCAACATTCAAGAACTAAGCACATTGAAATTAGATATCATTTTATTAGAGAACATGTAGCTAATAATGACATTTGTCTTGATTATGTTTGTATTGAAGAACAATTAGTGGACATATTTACAAAACCTTTGAGTGAAGAGAGATTTTGTTATCTTAGAGGAGAATTAGGGATTTGTGATCCATTGGAATGATTTTGAAACCCTTAAGATTGATTATCTAGAGTTCAATTATTTTCTTGAAAAATCTTTCATGATTCTTAGGACATCTCATCTAGATATTTGAATCATTTGATTTACTACATTCCAAAGATTTTATCCAAAATTTATTAATTTTATTTTGACAAGTTTTGAATGTTTAAAACTCTCTTTTTTTTCTAAAACTGTCAGTGGAGTCGACACCCCAATTTGTGGAGTCGACACCTTGTCTGTGTCGCTCACGGTCTGAGACCTTAGAGCTGACACCCGCCTTAGCGGAGTCGATTCCAGTTCGAGCGCTGACTGTGTTAGCGACCTGGAGCCGACACCTCGCTTTGCGGGAGTCGACTCCAAGTGGTTCCAGGTTGACTTATTTAGGGCAGAGCCGACTCCTCGTTCATTTCAATCGACTCCTAAACCCTCCAAACTCTCTCCAACTCTTCTCAAAATCCAAAATCTCTCAAATTAACCTCTTCTTAGCACTCAATGGCACCCAAACGTAGGGGATCAGTGGTTTGTAGAGTGGTGACGACTGAGAAATGGACAGTGAGGCGTCCGGTGAGACAGCCTTCACCAAGCTCTTCATCCTCCTCGTCATCCACACCGAGCGCTGCTCCAAGCCCCTCCTCACCTCAAATCGATACTTTAGCAGGCCGAGTAATCACAATGGGCAGGAAGGTAGACTTTCATTTCTTTGAGGAAGAAGGTTTTACCATTGGGCGACAGTTGAAAGAACTAGGTTGGGATAAGGTATGCTCCCTTGATTTACCTACTTATCCAGCCTTAGTCAAGGAGTTTTATTTCAATCTGTCTAGAGAAGATGGAGGAATAGTTAGTTCAGTAAGAGGGAAAAGGATTCATATAACCTCAAATCTTAGGAAATCTTTTAGGGATTCATGTCACTGGGCTTACTGCAAGCATTCACAGTGAGAGGTCAGAAGCTTTATCAAGGATGCTAGGAAGGAAAGTAACTGAATTTGAAGAAATTAGGGCAAACCAATTGCCTCTTGAGTTAAGATTACTGCATAATATGTGGAAGGATTTTGTTTCCCAAGACAGGGAGGTTTGAGTATGTCTCAGAGCGAGACATTGTAATTATGGACAGTGTTTTGACTGTACAACAAATTAACTTGGCTGGTATGATGGTTTGGTATATGGCGGAAGCTGGGAATAAGAAAAGAACCACTTTACCCTATGGCATGATATTAACTTTAGTATTCCAAAGCCAGGGTATTGTTATTTCTGAAAATGAACCCAAAAAGAATTTAAGGCACACAAATTACTATAGTTTAGCAACTGTTCATCGGATGGGCTTTGTGAAGAAGGATGGTCAGTAGGAGAGGAAAGGTTACACTGAAGAAAGGGTTGCTGAGACTACTGAGCCTGGTCCTTCAGAGGCAGGACCATCTGTGAGATACAGCTCACCAGGACCCAGTCAGAGTGTACCTCCAGCTCCACCTGCTCCTTCCACTTCAGTTCAGTCATCCATTAGTTTTTCTGATATTCAGTTAGAACAACTTAAAAGTCTATTTGCTACTCACAAGGAAGAGATGAAAACTGAAATTAATAATAGTTTAATGAATTTAAGAGAAATGTTTTATTCTTTGGATGAGAGAAACAAAATGAGTCAATCCTTGGATCCTCCTTAGAAGCATTAAAGAATTATCTCAAGAACATTTTTGAGGAACTTAAAGAAATTGGAGGAGATTCTGAGACTTATTCCAAATGCAATGCAGAGCTTGAAGACAAAATTGTTACTGCATGTGGATTCATTGATAGAATACTGAAGGAATTTGTCAGAACTCAAAGTGAAGAAATGAAAAAAATTGTAGAAGAATTGCAAAGGCTTCTTAGAAATTATTCGATACTGCATTTTGATACTTTTGATATAATGAAGTTTCTTTTAATGTAATGAAGTTTGATGAAATGAAGTTCTTTTTGATGTAAAATGTTTACTTTTTTTCAAATGTAATGTTGTATTTTGGATGATGAAATGAAATGAATAAATTACTTGTATTTTGCAATGCAATTTGATTGTTCTTTTGAGAAAGATTAATTAAACTTGAATCTTTTCTAAAACCTTTTTGTTGATTACAAAAAAGGGGGAGAGAAGATTGTATATGCATTGGAACAAATAAGCTTAATTAATTTATATCAAGTAGTTTCGATGAGATAAGTTCAATGGTATCAAGCTTTAAATGACTATTTGATATGCTTATTAAGTTTTGGTATCAAGTAGTTTTGATGAGATAAGTCTAATGAGTATCAAGCTTTAAATGTACTTAATTTGATATGCTCATTAAGTTTTAAATGATAAAGGAGAGAAGATGTTAAATTGAGTATCATAGGGGGAGCTACCTCATTCAGGGGGAGCTTAACTATGAGAACTTAAAATTGAGAAATTTGATTTGAAACTCATATTGTTTAATCATGCATATACTCTATGTTTTTGTCATCATCAAAAAGGGGAAGATTGTTGACCCAAGTATTGATTTTGATGATTAACAAAAGACATGAGTATATTCACTATGTTTCTAACAAATTTAATAAGTGTTCTAGGGATTAAAAATGTTTAATCAGTCAAAAGGTATAAGGAAATAAGTTTTGAATCAAAATTTAAAAGAAATTATGAAAGTTCAGAACTTAAGTCGACACCTAAATAGTTAGGAGCCAACCCCAGGGCGTATCAGAACATTTCTGGAATTTTGGCACGGTCCGGAGTCGACACCTACAGTTTCGGAGCCGACTTCAACCTGAGATACAAAGAAGTGTTTTCTGCATCAGTTTCCGGAGCTGACACCTGGAGATCGGGAGCTGATACCTGAGAATTCCGAAGTCGACACCTACAGTTCTGGAGCTGACTCCAACCTAAGAAATAAAGAACATGTTTTGTGGATAATGTTGGAGCCGACACCCTTGTATTCTGGAGCCGACTCCCAAAAGCGCCAAGCCGACACTTAACTTTTTCGGAGCCGACTCCTCAATGAACTTCTTATTACTATTTTTGGACACCCTGACTTGGAGCCGACACTGAAAAGTTGGAGCCGACTCCAACCTGTCAGGAATATTTTTCAAATGTCAGAACGGACTTCAACTATAAGATTTTTTCTATCTAATCTATAACGGCTATTTTATTTGAGTGTAGAAACATCCAAGCATCTTACAACGGCTATTTTCCATCAAAACCTTGGATTAAGAGATCTATAAAAAGGGGGAACCAATCATTTGAAAAAGAGAGGAGAACAGAACGGAAAAAGAGAAATATTTTGTGAAAAATCCAAAAATCTTGAGAGAGAAATCAAAAGGAAAGACTCAGAGCTCAAATCCATCAATCCAAGAGAGTCTAAAGAGAAATCCAAAGGAGGATTTGCAAAGTTCAAAAAGACCCAAATTTCGTCAACTTCTCAACTGCGATTGCTATGAAGAATTTGAGCTGAGGCCTGATTAATCTTTCAAAGAAGAAGAAGAAAAAAAAAAGAAGAAAAGCTCAAATCAAAATCGCTTCAAACAGGCTTTTCTTACCTTTGTTTATTCAATTACATATTTGCTCATTTGAGGAGCTGTTGTGTATTCAAAACTCTATTTTTCATTATTGTTTGCTAATTCAATCAGGGGATTGAATTAGTGGAGGTAGTATACCTCGGGATAAGCTAAGGATAGCTTGTGGTTAGGTTTTGTGCTGGTGAGCCTGTGAAAACCAGCTGGGTTCGTTGTAACCTCAGGAAAACAACAAGTTTGGGTTGTGAGCTTGTAAAACAACTCGGCTGTAATCAAGTGGATTATAGTGTGGACCCAAGTGCTGCTTGGGAGTGGACGTAGGTGTTGGAAACACCGAACCACTATAAAATCTTTGTGTTTGCCGTGTATATTATCTCTCTCTCTATCTTATTTATTTGTGCTTAGCATTTATCTATTCATTGCACTCAACCACTTTCAAATCAGGCATTTAGTTTTAAAGTGTTAAATTTTTTTAAGAACCCAATTCACCCCCCCCCCCTCTTGGGTTGTCATCTGGGCCAACATCGGGGATTTCTCAGTGTCATCCCGGGGGTTTCCTTACGATCACGAAGCCGTCGAGGTCCTTTTGAAAACTACCATGAGGGTTTCTCGATGCTGGCCCAGGAGTTTGACTCGAGGCCGTCGAGACCGTAGGAATTGAACCACCTCGGGGTTTCTCAGTGCCGGCCCGGGGGTTTTCTTACGATCACGGGGCTGCTGAGATCATTTTGAAAACTACCATGGGGATTTCTCAGTGCCAGCCTAAGAGTTTGATTCGGGGCTGTCGAGACCGTAGGAATTGAACCACCTCGGGGGTTTCTCGATGCCGGCTCAAGGGTTTTCTTATGATCACGAGGCCGCCGAGGTCCTTTTGAAAACTACCACGAGGGTTTCTTGGTATCAGCTTAGGAGTTTGACTCGGAGCCATCGAGACCATAGGAATTGAACCACCTCGGGGTTTCTCGGTGCTGGCCCGAGGGTTTCCTTACGATCATGGGGCTACCGAGGTTCTTTCACAATTTCTAAACCAAATAGAAGGATGAAATTGAAAACTTTTCTTATATTCATTGGCTAAGTACACTCACTATTGATAATACCGATGAAGGTTGTCCGCATTCTGAGTACGCGGAATTTCTGCCCATCGAGCTCCTTGAGTGGGTATGCTTCTTGGCAAAGTGCTTTGGTAACTCGATAGGGCCCCTCCCAATTTGGAGATAACTTGCCTCATTCGGTTGGCTTAGATACCTTGGCCTTTCTGAGGATTAAATCTTCTGGGTGGAATGTCTTGAGGTGGACTCGGGCATTGTAATATTTTGCTTCTCGCTGGCTAAAGATAGCCATCTTGAGTCGTGCCTGGTCCTGGATCTCATCGATGAAGTCAAGGTTGGCCTTTAGCTTATCAGGATTATCTTCTTCATGATATGATTCCACCCATAGGCTTGGAAGACCAATCTCTACCGGAATGACTGCTTCGGATCCGAAGACAAGACTGAAAGGAGTCTCCCTTGTAGGATTCTTGGAGTCATGTGGTATGCTCACAATACACTTAGAAGTTCCTTCACCCATTTGCCTTTGAACTCATCCGATCAGATTCTGAGTCTTCGAAGGATGGTCTGGTTCATGACTTTTTCCTCTCCATTGGTTTGTGGATACCCGATAGAAGTGAAACGATGGCCGATATTCAACTCAGTGCAAAAAGTCTTAAATGCAACATTATTGAATTGTCAATCATTATCGGTGATAATAGTATGAGGTAGGCAAAACCGACAGATAATAGATTTCCAAAAGAATGTCTTTACCTTGTTCTTTGTAATTTTGACTAACGCCTTGATTTCAACCCATTTGGTGAAGTAGTCGATGGCGACAAGTAAGAACCTTCGTTGATCCGAAGCCGAAGGGAATGGTCCAAAGATATCCATTTTCCACTGAGCGAAAGGCCATGGAGCAGAGAGTGAACTTAGCTGAGAGGCTAGCTGTCGCTGGATATTGAAATATCGCCACAGCTGTCGCACTTCTGTACTAGCTTAGCAGCATCTTTTCGCATAGTGAGTCAATAGTATCCCTGGCGAAAAGCTTTGTGCGCTAGTGATCTGCCCCCCAAATAGTTTTCATATATACCCTCATGATCTCTCTGAGTATATAGTTGGCGTTTGTAGGAACGACACATTTGAGGAGGGGATAAGAGAAAGACTTCTTGTATAACTGCCTATTTAGCAATACAAACTTAGGGACCCTCCACTTGAGTAGCCTGGCTTCTACAGGATCAGTGAAAAGAGTACTGTCATTAAGATAGCGGATATAAGCATCCATCCATGTTGACTCCTACGTCACTGGTAGAACTTCTTCCATTGTGTCAATACTCGGGAGCTCCAGATGCTCGACATATGTTCTCCCTAATGTGTTATCCACCGAAGTAGCTAGCCGCGATAAGGTATCGGCTCTTGCATTTTTACCTCTGAAATATAACTGATAGTAAAATAAGCCAATGAAGAAGTCAATGACTTGACCTTATTTAGATATCGAGACATAACGGGGTCTCGAGCTTCATACTCCTCGATAATTTATCCAGAGATGAGCTAAAAGTCGATGAAGGCCCTGAGGTGCTTTACTCTGAACTCCCGCACGAGCTTAATTTGGCCAATAAGGCCTCATACTTGGCTTGATTATTTGTAGCTTTAAAGAGAAATCGGAGAGCATACTTAATACTACACCCTTCGAATTTGTAAGGATAAGACCAACTTCACTTCCTTGAGAGTTGGAGGCACCATCGACATGGAGGATCCAAGCCTCCACTGCATCTTCATCAGCATTTAAACATATCATTGGGAAGTCCTTAGGTTGCTTTTCCATCTAGGTGCATTCCACTAAAAAGTTCGTCAGCATCTAGGACTTCACGACAAATCGGGATTAAAATGAAAGATCGAATTCTCCTAAATTGATTGCCCATTTAGTCAACCGACCTGAAGTGTCAAGATGAGCTAGAACAGCTCTAAGAGACTGGTCCATGAGTACCATGATCGGATGGGCTTGAAAGTGTAGCCTGAGACGCTGAGCGGAATGATTAGAGCAAAAATAATTTTTTCGATTTTGGAGTACCTGACCTTTGCATCATGGAGCACTTTGCTGGTGTAGTAGACAGGCTTCTATGCTCCATCAGGGTCAAGGCATACTTGAATTGAACTGACGGCCTCTGGAGAGGCGGCAAGATAAAGGAAGAGCTTTTCTCATTCCTTTTGCTTTGATAGTAGTGGCGGTATGGACAGAAATTTCTTCAGCTCTTCGAAGGCTTTCTGATAGCTTTCCATTCACTCGAAGTTGTTTTCCTTTTGTAGAGCTTTGAAGAGGGGCAGTCATCTCTCAGATGATCTTGATAAGAACCGGCTTAGAGCGGCCACTCTTTCAGTGAGCCGTTGCACCTCCTTTTTATTGATTGGTTGCCTTATGTCAAGGATAGATTGTATGTTCTTCGGATTTACCTCAATCCCTCGCTGGGTTACCAAAAAGCTTAGGAATTTTTCGGCGGTGACCCCAAATGCACACTTGCAAGGATTGAGCTTTATTTGGCAGCGCTAGAGGTTACTAAATTTTCTTCTAAATCGGAAATATGGTTGGTGTTGTAGGTGCTCTTAGTTAGCATATCATCCACATACACCTTCATGTTATACCCGATATGGTCTTTAAAGACCTTATTCATCAGCCTCTGATAAGTAGCTCATATGTTCTTCAACCCAAAGGGCATTACCTTATAGCAATAGATGCCTTTCTCGGTGATGAAAGAGGTATTTTCTTCATCGCCAGATCCATCTTTATTTGGTTATACCCAGAGAAGGCATCCATGAAGCTGAGGAGTTTATGGTCAGATGTAGAGTCCACCAATTGGTCAATCTGGCAGTGGAAAGCTGTCTTTAGGATATGCTTTATTAAGATCGATAAAGTCGACGCAGATTCTTCAACTTTCGCTGGCCTTTTGCATCATCACCACATTGGTGGGTATTGTGCTTTCTGATATGGCCGGCAGCAAGCAGCTTATCGACCCTCTTCATCAGTGGCTCTCTACCGCTCGGGGGAAAAACTTCTCTTTTTTTGGCGGACAAGCCGGTACTTTAGATCAGCATTAAGCTTATGAGTGATTACCTCCGAAGGGATGCCGGGCATGTCCGCAGTTGATCAGGTGAAGACATCTGAGTTTGCCCACAAGAAAGTAAGGAGTTGATTCTTTATCTCCAGGAAAAGAAGCTCGTTGATTTGTACAGTCTTCACAGGGTCATCCCCCAGGGGTAGGATAATAAGTGCTCGGCCGGCTCTTCCCTTCTTTCAGATTCTCTAGGATCGAGCAGCACTGAGGTCGGTGGAATCATCATCCTGAGGTTTGGAGCCATATGATAGCACAGTTGCACTATATTTTGCTTCCCACACATCTCGCCAATTCCTCCACTGATGGAAAATCTCACGAGCAGGCATTTAGTAGATATCACCGCATCCAAGAGGTTTAAGCTAGGCCAACCGAGGATGGCGTTGTAAGCCAAGGGCACTCATGCCACCAAAAATCTCATTAGGATGGTGCTTTAGCATGGTAATGACCCTATCATGACCGACAGAGTAATTTTGCCCTCGGCCTTCACTGAATCTTCTGTGAACCCGATGAGGGGTATGGTTACTGGTTGGAGAGAGCTAGGAGATAAGTTCATCCGAACAAAGGCATCATAAGTGAGAATGTCAGCAGAGCTTCCACTATCCATCAAAATTCTTTTTACAGGATGCTTAGCGATTGTCATGGAGACAACGACGCTATCATCATTTATATTACCCTCCCCTCCCGTGCTAATTTTCCTTCAGAAAAGGAATTACATTTTCTATTCCCTCCTCACTCCTCAATCTTTTGGAAGGCGTAGCTGCCTCCCAGGAAAGCATGCCTATGGTGTGCTCCATCAGAGCATTATGGATGTTGGCTTGAGCAGGCGGAGGTCCTACTAGAGCTGGAAACGGCCGAAGGTCCCCTCTTCTGGATAAACTTTCGAGGTTGTCCTGTTGGATGAGCTCTTCAATGGCATGCTTCAGATTATGACAATCTTTAGTGTCATGGCCATAATATCTGTGGAAGCAGCAGTAACGACTCTGGTCACGAGCGACGTCCGTCCTTAGTGGAGGAGGATGCCGAAGATAGGGCTCGCTCTCAATCTCCATAAGGATATGAGACCTAAGAGCGAGGAGAGGAGTGAAATTCTCTTCTCTGAAGGCAAAGTTTCGACGCCGATATCTGACGGCATGGGGGCTCAGGCTTTTTGGGAGGAGGTTCGCTTGGCATCGTGCGGACTAGTTTCTTGCTGGATCCTTTTTCAGTATCCCTCCGAGTGAAGTCAGCTTCGTCAGCACAGATATATTTCTGCGTATGACTTAGAAGCTCAGCATAAGAATTGGGAGGTCTTTTGTCTAGCGAATAGGTGAAGTGAGAGGGACGAGTCCTCGCTTCAGGGCCAGTGGCTATAGCATCATCGAGGTGGTAGACCTCAAGGGCTGCCATCTTGAATCGGACCACAAAATCCTTCAAAAGTTCTCCTTCTTTTTATTGAATGGAGAATAAACTATCTGCTACTTGGTGGATCTTTCAACAGGCATCGAATGCGCTAAGAAGGTTTTTTCCAACTGTCGAAAGGAATCAATGATGTGTGGGAGTAGACAAGAATACCAAGCACGAGCAGCCTTCCGAAGGATAGCAGGAAAAGCAATACATAGAAGGGTGTCAGTTGCCCCTTGAACTTGCATGAGAGCTTTATAACTCTTTAGATGATCTAGTGGATCCGTAGTACCATCATAAGGATCAGCTGGGAAAGACAGAACCTGTGAGGAATAGGCTCTTCCATAATCCGATGGGTGAGGGATGGACGAGTGTCATAATTCATCCATTGTTGATTATTGAGCTTCTGACTGAGCTCCTCCAACCGCCGGTCTTGCTCCTCCAAACACCTCTTCATCTGATAATTAAGGTCCTCGATTGTTGATTCAGAAGATGAATGGGGAGAGCAGTGGTGCTGATGGCGGTGTATCCGTCTGAGTCCTTTCCTCGCTATGTTTGGAGGAGGGGCTACTCGAGCGGCGATAGAAAACCATAACCTTTTGGAAGTTTCTTGTGTGTGGTGCCTGAACAGAGCATGACGATGTGATGCTTCTCCAGAGAGGGTCTTCTGTAGGTAGATTATTGACTGGCCGGAAAAGCTGTAGCAAGCGGTATGGGATGTCTGGGTAGCTGTTAAATAGCCGCCGGCTGTTCCCTTGCAACTCATGGATCGCACAACAAAAGCTTGGACTTGCTGAGTAAGAGTGGTCAGTTGTTCATGGGGAGTAGATAAGACTGGTGGCGAAGAAAGAATAGGGGGATTAGCCTCCGATTGCTCAGCATGGGAGGAATGCCCCCCAGTATAACTGGCAGAAGCCTCCTAATATGTGTCACCATCATTGTTATTCAAGAGGGAACGAGCTTGTTAGCTCAGAGTTACAGAATATCCTTCTACGCCTCCCCCTTGGTGGTGCGTCAATCTGATGATGCCTAATCACCTTGAGCTGACGTCCTTGAGCGTCAGTGGAAGTGTCGTCAAATTGCTAAGAAGTTTCGCTTCGGTGTCAGGATTTGCAAAAAGTCTCGGGAACCGGATATTCCAGCAGAAACCTTTGACGCTCAAGTTAGTGAAGAATCATAGCCGTAAGCTATTGTCCGGCCACGGCCGTGGCCGCGGCCGGACAAGGCGGCCACGGCCGCTGCCGTGGCCGGCAGTGGCCTGGCCACGGTGGCCAGGCCACTGTAAAAAAAAAAAAAAATTTTTAACAGGGGGGGGGGGGGGGGAAACCCCCCCCCCCCCCCCTTTCTTTTCTTGTCCGGCCACGGCCGCTGCCGTGGCCGGCAGTGGCCAGGCCACTGTGACAAAAAAAAAAAAAAATTTTTAACAGGGGGGAGGGGGGAAACCCCCCCGCCCCCCCTTTTTTCTTGTCCGGCCACGGCCGCTGCCGTGGCCGGCAGTGGCCTGGCCACGGTGGCCAGGCCACTGTGACAAAAAAAAAAAATTTTAACAGGGGGGGGGGGGGAAACCCCCCCCCCCCCTTTCTTTTCTTGTCCGGCCACGGCCGGGTGGCCAGGCCACTGTGACAAAAAAAAAAAAATTTTAACAGGGGGGGGGGGGGGAAACCCCCCCTTTCTTTTCTTGTCCGGCCACGGCCCTGGCCAGGCCACTGTGAAAAAAAAAAAAAACAGGGGGGAGGGGGATAGACTGTTTTATGTCTTGATTATTCAATAATTTGTAATGCTAGATTATTATTATTTAATTTACATAATATTTATGCAATAATTAATTTAAGCAGAATGTTTATGACAATAGTATTTGTGCATTTATACTCATTTACATTTGTTATGTCTTGATTATTTATATTCTGCTGCAAACTTAATGATGCATTACATTTTGAAATGCTAAATAAAATGTTTTGTTGTAATATTATTTAATTTCCAGCAACAAATTACTAGTTTCAATGATTTACATTTTAGTATTCGCAAACATTTGTATTTGACACAATAATCTTAAAAAGTTAGTGATTACATGTATAATTCACAAGAAGTTAAGAATAACAAGCATAAGTTCGATTGTCTTCGGACTTCCATAATCACAGCACTTTAATTAACCTTTAGACCCGTTTGAGAATTTGTAAGCCTTAGTCTTGCAAATTCTCAAATTGTCCTGGTGGACAGTTTGGGAATATTTCTTGTGACATGTTAGTCTGCTAGTAATCATCGTGGGGTGAGATTTCGGTTTGCATTTGCTCATACGTTCTCCTAGTGTGGCTTATATACCACACATGTAGGAGAACATATGGGGAAATGCTGCCGAAATTTCAATGTTGCCGATCGATGATAATTAATAGCAGAATAACATATCACAAAAAATATTCTTGAATGGGATAGGGCCTTACCTTGTAGACATGGAGTGAAGGTAGAATTATTTAAGACACTTGAATTCTTGTGAAGTCTAATGACTAAACGCACCGCCTTATGGCCCGACACAAACTCAAGCCCTCTCTTTAGCCATGAACCTATGCATCGGTCCTTGCTAGCACCCCAAGGATCGTAGCCGTGGCTCGCCCTTGCATGGTAGGGTCCTTAGTTACCTAAAAAAAATTTGGGTACTTATAAATGATTTAATTGGTTGTAATTAACCTTAGTTGTGCCCAAGAAATAATTTAGTTATATATTAATACTAATATAGTTTTTTTTGGTTTCATTTAATGATTTACCAGACTTTGTATAAGTCGGTCAAAAATGAGCGGGACTCGCTCATGGATGTATGCAAGGATAAAAGATGGCTTGCTGAATCCAGATTTTCTGAATGGATTGGAAGAATTTATCGCATTTGCATGTAGCCAACCTGAATGGATGGATGGGCCTAGGATTAGGTGCCCATGCAACTTCCACAGGTGTCAGAATAAAGCCTACAGAGATGTGGAAACTGTTAAGGTGCATTTGTGTAAGAAGGGTTTTGTTCCTGATTACTATGTTTGGTACTGTCATGGTGAACCAGAGGATATTCCAGCAGCTGTTATAGGCCAACAAGAGTCAATTCCCGTAGATGAACCATTTGTGAATTTAAACACATATGAACAAATGGTGATGAATGCATCGGGTAATGACTTCAATCAGAATACATTTATGGAAGAACCAAATCCAGAAGCACAACAATTTTACGATATGTTGCGTGCTGCAATCAAGAATTGTATCCTGGGTGTGAGGGTCATTCCCAGTTCTCTACAGCTGCTCGAATGTTGAATATTAAGGCAGAACATCGATTATCAGAAAAGGCGTTCAATTCTGTAGCTGAGTTAATCAAAGAAATTCTGCCAAATGATAATGTTGCCGCAGACAGTTTTTACGCAACAAAGAAGTTGTTGCGTGGGCTTGGGCTCCAGTTAATAAGATCGATTGTTGCTTGAACAATTGTATGATATTTTGGGGTGAAGACTCAGAGCTGAGATGGTGTAAGATTTGTGGGCAATCGAGGTGTACAAGTAGGAGGAAAAGTGTGCCTTACAAGAGGATGCATTACTTTCCTCTTACCCCACGCCTGCAGAGATTATATAGATCTGAGGCAACAGCTGCTGATATGAGATGGCATGCCGAACATGAATCTAAAGAGGATGAAATGCGGCATCCATCAGATTCAAAGGCTTGGAAGCAGTTCAATGAAAATCATCCTGCGCTGAAGATATAAGGAATGTGAGATTAGGTCTTTGTACCGATGGCTTCCAACCATTTGGTCAAGCGGGGCAACAGTATTCATGTTGGCCTGTGATACTGACTGTATATAACCTTCCTCCGTGGAAGTGCATGAAAGATCCTGCAATGTTTTTAACCGTTTTGGTTCCAGGACCATCAAATCCTGGTCTTTCTGCAACCGTTGGTGGCCGAATTGAAAATGTTGTGGGAAACAGGAGTGGTAGCCTACGACATTTCTATGAAACAAAATTTCTTAATGAGAGCTGCTTTGATGTGGACAATAAGTGATTTTCCGGCATATGCAATGTTGTCTGGTTGGAGCACTGCTGGACGTCTGGCATGCCCTCATTGCATGTATGATTCGGATGCATTTACATTGCAGAAGAGTGGTAAGCAGTCATGGTTTGATAACCATAGGAAGTTCTTGCCATCATCCTTACAGGCGTAACTTGATCGCCTTCCGGAAGAACAAAGCAGTGCCGAACCGGTTAGGTCCGGCACGGATCTATTTGATTCTATAGAGACATGGGAAGATGCAGATAGAATAAATAGCCGTATATGTAAAGAACATAACTGGAAGAAACGAAGTATATTTTGGGATTTGCCTTATTGGAGCACAAATCTCATCCGGCACAACTTGGATGTTGCATATAGAGCTTTGATAACATATTTAACACGGTGCTAAACATCCCGGGAAAAACAAAAGATACTGCAAAGTCAAGAGAAGAACTTAATCAGTACTGTGAAGAGCCGATGGGACCTATCCTAAAGCATGTTACACTCTTGACAGAAATTCACGAGAAGTTTTATGTAACTGGCTATTAAAATTTCCAGATGGTTATGCCTCAAATATCGGTAGGTGTGTGGACATGCATAAGCTCAAGTTGTTCGGCATGAAGAGCCATGACTGCCATGTTTTCATGCTTATTACCTATAGAGTTGCTTCCGCAACATGTCTGGAAGGCAATTACGGAGCTCAGCTTATTCTTCAAGGAGTTATAGTTTACTTCTGCATCAATGGCAAGGCTTGAGGAGGAAATTCCAATTATTTTATGCAAGCTTGAGCGAATATTTCCTTTTTTTTGACTCAATGGAGCATTTACCGGTTCACTTGCCATACGAAGCGAGCATAGCTGGTCCTGTGCAGTATCGCTGGATGTATTTAGAGGTAAATATATATATAAGATATGTTGACATTTGAAATATTATTTCATTAATTTCAACTTTAACTTAAGAAGTTAAAAAATAATGTTAATTTGAAGGTTCTATATGCAATGCACACTTGGTCGAAGAAGTTTCAGCTTTTGCCTCGCATTACTTTGAGGGTCACGTCCACACGAGGAGCCGAAATCATTCGTAACGATGACGTATGTGTGGACGAAGCAGACTAGATAGAATCCCGACATCAGAAATCATTGCAATTGGGCAGAAATGTAGAAACGGAGTTTGCTTACTGGTTTTATGAATTTGTGAGTAGTATCACTCAATCAATTTCGATAATGGCTATTATTTTTTGAATTGGATGTCAATAGCTTATTAATTTATAGGTCAACGGTCCATGGTCGACAACCGACAATATTTTCATTAAATGTCTATCGCAATGGCCATTGAAGACCGTAACAACCTCTACTGGCTATTTTGTAAATGGGTACAAATTTCAGATTGAACGATTAGCAGCTTCAAGAGGCACGCAGAACTGGGGCGTGTGTGTAAAAGGAGAAAGTGTTGGAGCAAATATGCAGGATTATTATGGAAAGTTAGTAGAGGTGGTTGAAGTTGAATATCCCGGTTGGCCTATGAAACGAACCGTATTGTTTCGTTGTGATTGGTTCGATCCGATAGTTCCTGTGGGCAAAAGGGTTCATAACGACTATAATTTGGTTGAAGTGAACCATCGACGAAGATTGCAGAAATATGACCCATTCATCCTTGCATCCCAAGCTCAGCAAGTCTTTTACTGCGGATATCCAAGTTTGCGCAACGACAAGCGAGATTGGTGGGCCGTTTCTAAAATCGTCCCACGTTCAACAATCGTATTAGAGGAGAGTTCATCAAGTCAATCAGCCGAGTGCCCTGCATTTCAAGAGGATGAGATGGAAATGCATGCAATTGAGGACGACACAAGGGCTCCTGAAACATCACTTAGAGATCCAAGTGGTGATGTCCAAGAAATTGCGGATGCAAATGTTCGGTTTCCTTCCGATGATAATGAAACTGATTCGCAATCCGATACGGCATCGGATGTTGAACCAACATTTCACGAAACAAATGACACCGATTAAACATAAAGGTTTTTTAAAATTTAACTTTTTTTTATAAGTGTTAAATTCGTACATAGTCAATCATTAATCGTAATTTAATTGTGTGAATCTTTAGTATTTTCAGTATGAGGGGCAGAGGTAGATCTACCGACGATAGATTGGGTGAGCAGAGACGTAGTTTGGATCCTGCGACATCAGATCACATGAGCGTCGGAGATGGAGAGTTTGGATCTCCAGCAGAGGCGCAGCCTTCGATCTCTGCACCAGTATTACCATCCACCCGATCGGCACAGACCTCCGAGAGTTCTTCCGCCATCGGCGGCCGCACTGTACTTCGACTTGATGCTCAGGGGATGTAAGTATATACTAATTAAAAATATTTGTTTATGTTTTTAAGTCATTTACTTATAAACTTGCATTTTTTTAACAGATTCATTGAGCAGCATCATGTCTCCAGCCACATCAGCGCCGTTTTTCAGAGGCGTGCAGATCCCAGTGGCTACGATTGGCGCCACGTATCGCCAGCCACGAGGGAGTTTTATTTTTCTGAGTTTCAGGTAAACTTATTAAATACAATTTATCAGTGATATATAATTCTTTAAAGTTAATAAATTCAGAAACTAACTGTTTATTTTAATGCAGAAAAAGTTTACGTGGGATCCTGCCACCCATGATGCCATTAGGGCAGCATGGGAGGCTCTGACGCGACGCCGATACTCCGACATGCTTCATCGTTGGAGGTCATCGGGTCAGCGTCCTGCGCACGTGCCAGAGGGTATTTGGCACGAGTGGCAGCAGGCCTGGGAGTCCGATGGCTGGCGCAGGAGGTCCGCATCAGCCAGCACGAACCGCCGATCTGAGAAGGGCGGTCCTGGCACGGGTCTCTCCCGTCATACTTCGGGCTCCATTTCGATTCAGGAGCACAGACGGCGTATGGTAAGAAAACATAAATATTTTAATTACTATTTTAGTTATTTACAAATATTTATTAATATCATTTTTTTATTGTTATAGACTGAGCAGGAGGGCGGAGATCCTGGTGAGTTTCGTCTATTCAGGGCGACACACACCAGGAGGGACGGCTCCTGGGTCGACACGCGATCACGGGAGGTTGCGGTAAGAAATTAGATTTATGTAGTATCTGTTTAATTTCTAAAATTTTATTTCGAGAAATTTATTAACTCATTTATTGTTGATTTCATAATTTCAAGACACGAGTCGAGGAGCTTCGCTCCCAGGCATCGCAGGTCGACTCTACTGATGGGGAGACGCCCGTCGAACTCTCAGTGTGTGTTTTGGAGGCTGTTGGTGCCCAGCCACGAGACCGCAGGGTCTATGGTATGGGCACTAGAGCTTCTACATTTTTTCCCCATCAGGCCTCCAGCTCGCGAGTTCCTGCTGATCTTCTCCCGAGCGTTTACAGGAGCTTCGCAGATCTATTGCAGAGGAGATTCGCCAGGAGGTCGAGCAGGATTTTGAGGATCGTATGCGAGGCCGGGATCAGGAGGTTGCAGACATGCGAGATGAGATGCATTATTTGCGGGATATGGTTAGCCGCTTGTCGCAGAGTCTTCAGCCTCCACAGCCTCCACGTGATCGTTCAGATTCTTGATGTATTTTTTTTTCTTTTTTATGTTGTAAAAACTTCAAAATTTTAATATATAAATTATTTTTTGAAATATATTATTGTTTGGATTGAGTGAAAAATGTTTGTATCAATATTTAGATTTAGCGAAATTGATTAACCATTTTAATTTTTAATCATTTAAATATTTTAAAAACAAAATTTGTGACGCATTAGTGACTGATATTGGATCGCTAATATTTTTAAAATATTATTATTAAATATTGCGACGCAATGACCTGGCATCGCAATAATTTAAAAATAAATTTAATAGCGACGCATTAGCGACTACAATTGAGTCACTATTTTATCTTAAAAATTATTTTAAAATATTGCGATGTAATTACCTTGCGTCGCAATATTTTAAAATAATTTTATTTGCGACGCATTAGCGACTCAAATTGCGTCGCTATTATACCAAAATTATTATTATTAAATATTACGACGCATCTGGATGAGTCGTAATTTTGTGACCCAATTTAGTGCATCGCAATATTTAATAATAATTTTTTTTATTTTAAAAATTAATTTTAAATATTGCGACGCAAATTAGTGCATCGCAATATTTAATAATAATTTTTTAAAAAAAATTAATTTTAAATATTGCGACGCAATTTAGTGCATTGCGTCGCAATATTTAATAATAATTTTTTTTCTAACTAAATTTATTTTAAATTTAGCGACGCATTTGCATGCGTCGCAATATTGTGACGCAATGTGGCGTCGCAAGAGCGTCGCAGAGAGTCGCAATATTGCGACGCAATTGCGACAAAAGAGTATTGCGACGGACAGTTGAGCGACGCCCTCGTTGCATCGCTATTGCGTCGCAATATCATGTTTAGCGACGCAATTGCGACGCATTTGGGCGTCGCAATATTTAAAATCTCTTGTAGTGGAGAGAGAGCGGATCGGGAGAACTTCGAAGCGATCAGCGATCCCGTGAATCTCTCAACAATAGGCACTACCCTTCTGGACTTCGTTCTCCATGATTGGAGTCGAATTCGGAGACCAAAGCTTGGATTTCCACCGCATTGTCTTCTATTGCTTGGGGAAACTACAATGGTCGCTGAAATATGCTCGATTTTGGTGAGTTCTACTGCTCGAGGGACCGTAAGTTTGAGATTTTGTCCATTGGATCTCGTTCTGAGCCCAGTGTGAGGAAAGAGATTGTTTAGCATGAGAGCTCGAGATTTTGGTGGTTCTGTTGGAAGGAGGATTTGTTTGGTGTTGTCTTGATGTTCTGTGGACTGCTCATAATGAAGTGCCAGAGAGTTCTTATGGTGGAGGGAGTCACAGAGGCTTGTGTTAGGGCTTTTAGGATGGATAGAAAGAGACATCCAGCATGACTCTATGGCTCTGGAAGTTTGTGCCTTTCTCCATTTGTCTATGGAAGAGAAGTCTATGAGAAACGCAAGAGAAATCTATTACAACTCTGTGACTATGGAGGCAGTATTGGTGCTACAGCACATGTCATAGGGGGTGGCCACTACAATTTTTGCTGAAGCTGGAGTTAGTGGAGCTACTGGAGTTATGATTGTACCTAGATGTCTAAATACCTGGTTAACCATTTGGGATTAGCGTACCGAGGTAAGTAAATCTATTTATAATTAATAATTTATAACTCATGGTTTTATAGTTTTCAAGTATATTATGAGATAAGGAAAACAGAAGTTTATTTGATTTGATTACTTTGAATGGTACCATAAATCTACATATGTGCATTTATTATGACTATAGTAGGTGATAATATTTTGAAAGAAATAGTTTCTTGGTGTATGTGCAAAATATAAATTCTAGATTTGCAAAATATGTTGGGATGATCATATGCATTTGCTAATAATGTACAAACTACTGTATATGTAATATGAGAAATTGATGCATGATGAGTGACATGCAAGTATGATGATAACATTGTGATAGACTAGTATGTGTCGCCGCGGTTCTCATTTGGCCTCACACATCTGTAGGGTGTATTCTGTTTGAGTATGTATGGCCTCACACATCTAGAGGTTGTGTTCTGATTAAATTGTAGGGCCGTGGGACACATACAAAAATAATAATTACATAAACAGTGGGTTTGTTTACATTACATAATCTGATATTTATTGCATAATCTGGTAAGTAAGACTATTATGTAAATTTAATAATTATTTAATTAATAAATTGAGTATATACAGTTTGCATGCATTTTTATAAATAAGAAGAAAATAGAAATTATTTGAATTGTCTATGTAGCATGGAACTGTGGATTACAAATAAACAATTATATGATTATAGTGATTGGTAATGTTGTAAGAAATGATTTATTGATGTATATGCCAGAAATGTGATTGCCTGTACGATATATTTATATTGAGGTGACTATATGCATTTTCTAGCACTGTGCAAACCACTGTGAGGTAATGTGAGATACAGATGCATGATGTAATTGTGATGAAAATGTTAAATAGATTTATATGGGTCGCCGCGGTTCTCCTTTACTATGGCCCCACACATTGTAGTTGTGTTCTGTTATGATATGGCCACACACTGGAGATGTATTCTGTTATGATATGGCCCCACACATTGTAGACATGTTCTGTTGATTTTATATGGTCACACACCCGTAGAGTGTGTTCTGTTATGGTATGGCCCCACATGTCTTACAATGTGTTCTGTTTGATTTTCATATGGCCACATACATCGTAGAGTGTGTTCTGTTATGGTATGGCCCCACACATCGTACAATGTATTCTTTTGATTTTATATGGCCACACATCTGGAGGATGTGCTCTGATTGAGGTATTGCAGGGCCGTGGGACACATAGGAAATCTATAATTACATAAACAGTGAGTTTTGCTAGAATGCATATCCTGATGCTTATCGAATATTCAATTTATGTTAAGTTGACAAAATGCATATGTTGATAGCATGTTAAATATAATTCAAGTATGATATGATTGTATAATAGGCTTACTTATTGAGTGTAAACTCATTAAACCTTCACAATGTTTTTCAGAGCCTCGGGATTGAAGAAGGAATCATAGGGTCGTTGGAGCTTCTATTTAAAATAAAGTGGATTCATATGTTGATGTAACCCCAGTAATGTTTGCGTGTAGGGCTTGTAGCCCAAATCTTTAGTTATGGATTGTATTAAAGTTATGGACTTGAACGATATATAGGTTGTTGCCTTTCTTGAATTCAGTGTCATGATTCGGGATGCCTTGCATGCCTGGCATGCGACAGGTTGTCACCCTAGCTTAAAATTTTTGGATTTGAGGCGTGACAGTCATCATCCCATAGCATTTTGGAGAAACCTACTTTTAACCCGACAACATAATTTTTGTTGGAATTATTGTCCTCTAAAAATGCTGCATGTCTCCCGTCCTCAACTGAACTTGGACATGGTAGTGTATCCTTGTCACGCCACGGTTAGACACGCTTGGCCATTCAGCAACCAAGTGGATCACGCACTTAGCAACAAAGTGGATCGTTGGAGAAACCATTGAAAGAGATGTCGCCAAAATAAACAACACCATGCACCACTTTGAGATTTGAGATCCACAAAATAATAACCAGCAAACAAAAATACAAAGAAAATAAAAAAGGAGAAAAAGCAAAACCCAAAAAATAAGATTATAGTTGTTGGAATTGTTTTCCAACAAAACTTTCATTAGTTGGATCGACAAAATTTCATTTTTTTTTTTATACGAGACTATTCCGAATGAAAAGGAATCCTGATGGAGTTAGGACCATGATAGAACGACTCATAACAACTATAGATGCAACATGTCAGTCTCTATTTATGAAAAACAAGCACTACAATAAAATATGGGCATAGCAACTTTATTTTTTCAATGCTACCAAGTAGTATTAGAAGTATTTGCATATTGTCGATGCTTTTAAAAGCGTCGGAGGGAAAAAAAAATTTGACGACGCTTAAAAGTGATGGCATGATATTTATAATGCCAACGCTTTTTAGCGTTAATCTTCTAATAAGATGCTAACGCTTTTAAGCGACGTCATATTTTTATTTCTTAGCCCGCGTATCGGACTTCTACTTCAATTTTCACAACGAAAAGGTCAAAAAAAAAAAAAATTACATGACGACATATCTCAAATTTTCGGATGACTTCCCTTTCTCTACCCTTTTTGGAATCAGGATGCAGGCATATGCGAAGCAGAAATCTTTGGGCCTCCTGTGTTCCCAGTAATCTTATTGATAAACAGGAGGAGAGGATGTTGATCTTGTTGATAAACAGGAGGAGGCACCGCTGAGCGATCTCGATATCCTTGATGGTCTTATCATCTAATTTCTTGCCGAAGCACATGAAGACAAGCAAACTGAATATGGTGAATTGAAAGCTCTCCAAGGCGACAACGACGTTATCATCGCTGGAATCGGCTTGGGATTGGAGTCGTCGTCGGAGGCCACGGAGGACCCAGGAGCGGCCGGCGGCATATAGCTTGACGCAGAAGGAATGGAGTATCTCGAAGATGAGGTTACGACGGAGGAGGCGCCAGAGGGGGCCATAGCTTGCGGAGCTGATGTTGTGCTGGTTGCCAAAGAAGATTCTGGTCATAGGGAGATGTTTGGGGCGGTCGGAGAAGGCGGCGCCATGCTCAATGAGGGCGCGGTGGGCGATAGCGCAGTCGCAGATGTAGATGAGCGGGCGGGATCCAAGGCGGATGGTGACAATGGGGCCATACCGGGCGCGGAGGTCACGGAGAAGGGGTTATAGGCCCCCAAACCTGAAGGAACTCCGGAGCAAGAAGAGGTTGCCGATGATCAGAAATGCTGGAGGCCCTGTTTGATTAAATCTAGTGGATTGATCAGAGTTTATTTTGTGTTTCTTGGCATCTCTGTCCTAGGGAAACAGAGAGTTGTTGGTTTAGCCGGTGAGCTTCTCTCTCCTCTGGCGATGAACCCATGACTTAATAGACCTCTAAAACCCTCCTTTTCCTCTTCTTAGATTCAGGAATTTTTGGATAGAACTTAGAGTTAAGCTTTGATGGGTCTGACATGTTTAATATTTGGTTTGGAGGCTCTGTTTCATGAAAGCTCCCTTTCATGAAAGAAACAGTGCCTATATTTTCTTCTTGCAGATGGCTAGATCCCATTTCGGCAACGAAACAGCGATGTTAAAGACATGAATCTGGGCTTATCCTTCTGGTCCTAGTACGGGTCTTCGGTGGTCACCGAAAAGAGAGAGATGGGAGTGAAGAGATCGTGCCCTACCTCTACATTTCATCCTTGGCGGCTGAGGTTGTTGGCCAGATCTTGCACAAGGGTCAATCGGACCCTTGTCCAGACATGGAGTCAGTTGTGGCCGGCGATAGCTATTTTAATCATGAGATGAAGGAGGACCGAGGAAAGAATCGGAAGCACGGAAGCTGCAGCAGCAAGAGCCTATCCTTGCCGCCCTGTCATTGGCAGATCGATGTCGAGCACCGGATCGACTCCTCCAAGCTTTTCAAAGCTTTTCGGCACCTCCGCCGCTCTTCTCCGGCCTCGCCGCCAGGGCCCCGGGCCAGGCGGCGGACTGGGCTCTGGCGGCCACGGCGAGTGGCAGGATGCGGTGGAGCCGCACGATCCTCGCTGGGGATGCCTGCTCGGTCTCAAATGATTTTTTTATTTATTATTTTTAAAAAAAATAAATGTTGATGACGCTTTAAAGCATTGGCAAAATCAAAAGTTTCGATGCTTTAAAGCATCGGGACTTTCCGATGCTTTCCCGATGCTTTTTAAAAGGGTCGGATTTCTTGTCTCCACTCTCGCTTTTTTGATGCTTGTAAAAGCATCGGGACAATATTTTGCTGATGATGTGCCTAGGCCATCAGGATATTTGTTATCATTTATGATTTTATCTTTATTTAATAAACCATTTTATTTATCATATTATTTATGCTCTTCTAATGTGATAAAAAGGTTTCCTTGAATAGTTTATTCTTCCTTATATCATTAAAGTATGTGACTTTAATAGTAAAACTATAAGGTGATAAGAATACTATTCTAAATTGTCCATAATCATTCATTATATGGAACAATAATGAAGTAAGATTAGTATGTTGGTTGATTGATGATCACGTTTTACTGGTCATGGATATGAGATATCAAGTCAACACATAGATAAATGTAAGAGTACATTGTATTGGATCGACCCACATGAGAATATCATATGGATTCTATTATGAATACTTCTTTTCATGATGTTATTATTTTAGTCCTTTGACCTGATGACACCATGGATTCCTACATAGTGAATTTCATGTTTTGACATGGCTCTTCATCATCTTTAACTAGATGATCATAAGACTGTGATTAGATATGGAATAAACTTTGTTGAAGGATATGAGTGTTCGTGAAGGAATTTGTCCCTCTCATTAATTTGAGAGAGATATTTTGGGCCCTCTTGAAGAGTGAGACTGAGAAAAGTACATGGCCATGCCCAAATGAATTGATAAGAAGTTGTCAGTAACATTTGGTTTATTCAGTCAAACTCTAGAATCAAGAAAAACTTATGATTAAACAATCTATGAGAGATATGATCTATGCCTCATACTTGATCACTAAATATCGTGTGACAAAGGGACTAGATAATTGACATCTGCTAGGTAAAGTCGGATCGACGATCTTCACTCAATTTGGGTAGACATAATATCTTGCTAGAGACCAATTATGTCTTGTAGGCTCGAAACGGTTTTAGTTCTACTGCCAACATTGAGTGAACCTACAGGGTCACGCACAAGGAATGACGCGTATGGGCTATGGGTTTAATTTGTATAAACCCAGCAGAAATAAATAATAATCTTCACTATTGTGTTCTTTTGGATTTCAAAACTCTTAACATTAGATGTGAATGAGAAGACGTCTTTTTGGTTTCCGAAACTCTTAACATTAGATGTGCAGAGAATGAGAAGACGTGTCTTTTTGGATTCCAAAATTAAGAGTCCTATTAATGAAAATATTCTATTTTGAATAGGATATTATCATTATAAATGGACGTTGTTGCTCTGATCTAGATGAGATGATGCTTGCCGTCAACATGAGATGCGCATAGAAACACTGCGCACCATAAAAATGAGAGTTTTAGTGAGATTATTTCTGAACTGATCTAGAAGAGTTCTAAAGAGTGTTAGCACACTGAGTCCCATTGCGAAGTGGTCATTTGTGTGGATACCGTAGAGGGAGTTGTGGTTTCGCAGCGCCTAAAGATCTATCTCATCAAAATAATTTTATTCACCTAAGGTACGATTCTCGTTCCCTAATCAATTTAATTGAACCACATGGATCCTTCTGGGGATTTAGGTTATTTTTCCCTGCATATTTTTGGCATTAGACCCCTAAATTCCCATCAGTGGTATTAGAGCCAGACTTGTGGATTAATATAAATTGATTTCATCTGATTATATGGATGTGTGATGTGAATGACTATACGTCTATGGAATTAATATGGCAATTTGTTTAATTGTTAAAGTTCTAATATGATTAGAATCAAATCAAATAGATTTATTGTGTTTAATTTGTTTGAACACTGAAATAATCATCCGTCAAGGTGGGGTTGTCAATTAGATTGATAGTTGGGTTTTAACAAAGAAACCCTAATTTGTGTGCATGACACAATCTCAAACCCTAATTTTGATAGTATTAGAACAGTACAAGAAAAACGTTTTCTTGGACAGTTTTATGTATTATGCATGATGCATAGCATGGCCTTTTAGACTCATGTGATTGGCAGGTTTATTATGGTTTTGTTGATTACATTGGCCTGCATATCGACAATTTTATTGTAATTGGTTTATCGGCCTATGTGTCGTTATCTTGATGTAATCTATTTATTTCACTAGCATAGAATGTAGATTTTCTTTTAATGTAAAATATGGAGGCCATTCATGTCAATCAAAAAAAAAAAAAAGATCATAGTGATGATACTCCAAGCAAAAGGTTCATGTCATCAATGGTAGACCGAGCATATGGTTATGCTATGACATCGTAATAATGATTTACTTAGTTCATGGGCCATGCTATGACACATTTATGTTTTATATATACATGCATGAGATGTTATATAGATGATGTATGTGACTTTGGTCCCATAGAATAGTCATCATATACTTAAAACAATAAAGTCCCTCTATTAATATTAAGTTGTAAAATGCCTCCCATAGTTCAACACCTATCAAGGCTTTGATCGTCTAAATATAGGTTCTGCCAAAGCAGGATGCATTAGACCATCTTAGTTAGGTAGGGTGGATAAAAGTGCTATCCTCAAGTCAAAATGGTTAGACTTAAATAGGCTATCAAAATGGTTTTGGGCCTATGGCATTAATGGGATTAGTATGCCGGGACATGTGATGTCAATCCCATAGCAAGAGTTACATATGATGTAATTGGAAAGACGTTTCCTACCTAAATAACTAGACTTTAAGTGTCATGCCAAAGCTGACTTAAAGTTAGTAAATATGGATCTTAACTCACTAAGAAATATCGAAAGATTGAAAAAGTTTCCGAATTAACATTAGAGGGTTGTTAATTTGATAAAATAGTGAGAATAATTGAAATGGTTTAAATAAAGATATTAACTCTGTAACTCCTTGTATGTAGATCATGACATCAAACAACACATCTAATCTTACTTTGCGATCCGTTCTCGAAAAAGAAAAATTGAATGGCACAAACTTCCTTGACTGGCATCGTAACTTAAGAATTGTTCTTAAGCAAGAAAGGAAGTTGTATGTCATAGACACTCCAATCCCAGCTGTACCTACTGCTGATGCTCCAAGAAATGAAAGAAATGCTTACAATAAGTATAAAGATGACTCTTTGGATGTGACTTGCCTTATGCTTGCTAGCATGGACTCCGAGCTTCAGAAGCAAATGGAGGACATGGAAGCATACAATATGATTGTACACCTCCAGGAAATGTTCCAAGAGCAAGCAAGACAAGAGAGGTTTGCAGTCACTAAGGCATTGAATGGATGCAAAATGATTCCAGGTAGCTCTGTGAGTACTCATGTGCTCAAGATGAAGAGTTACATTAATAGACTTGAAAAACTTGGTGCTCCACTTAGTAGGGAGTTGGCTACAGATATGATCCTTGCCTCCTTGCCTCCCAACTATGACCAATTTGTGATGAATTATAATATGCACCAAATGGATAAGTCTATAATGGAGTTGCATGGGATGCTCAAGAATGCTGAACAAAACATTAAGGCGACCAATAATGTTTTGATGGTTCAAACGGGAAAGGGAAAAAGGAGGAGTGGCAAGGATAAAGGCAAAGGCAAAGCAAAAGGTGAGACCAAAGCTAAAAGGCCTAAGCCCCAGCTCAAGCCGAAACAGCCCAAGGAAGGAGTTTGCTTCTTCTGCAATAAACCAGGTCATTAGAAAAGGAATTACAAACTGTATTTGGAGGATCTGAAAAAGAGGAAGGCTAATGAAGCCACAATCTCAGGTATTTATGTTATACAAGTCAATTTATCTACTTCTACATCATGGGTATTAGATACCGGATGTGGATCTCACATTTGTGTAAATGTGCAGGGTCTCAGACAAAGTAGAAAATTGGCTGAAGGTGAAGTGGACCTACGAGTTGCAAATGGAGCAAGAGTTGCTGCATTATCTCTAGGATGTTATGAATTACCTTTACCTAGTGGACTTGTTTTGACTTTAAGCAATTGTTACTATGTGCCTGCTATGAGCAGTAACATTATTTTAGTTTCAAGTTTAGACAAAGATGGTTTTAAATTTATTATTGAGAATAATTCTATGTCCATCTATCATAGAGACATTTATTATGGTTTTGCTCAATTATTAAATGGGCTTTATGTTCTAAACTTTGATAAAACAAATTACAAGTCTGTTTATAACATTAATACTAAAAGGTTTAAATCAAACGATTTAAATCCTACCTATCTTTGGCATTGTCGCTTAGGCCATATAAATGAGAAGCGCATATCAAAACTTCATCAAAATGGGCTTTTACATTCATTTGATTTTGAATCATATGAATCATGCGAATCTTGTTTGATGGGTAAGATGACTAAGGCTCCTTTCACAGGACAAGGTGAAAGAGCTACAGATTTATTGGCCCTTATACATACCGATGTATGTGGACCATTAAGTTCACCGGCCAGAGGAGGTTATTTGTATTTCATCACTTTTACTGATGATTTCAGTAGGTATGGATATGTATACCTAATGAAACATAAATCCGAATCTTTTGAAATGTTCAAAATATTCAAAAATGAAGTACAAATCAGCTTAGTAAAAATATTAAGATACTTCGATTAGATCGTGGTGGTGAATATTTAAGTCAAGAGTTTTCTGACCATCTTAAAGATTGTGGGATAATTTCACAATTGACTCCTCCAGGAACACCACAATGGAATGGTGTTTCTGAAAGGAGAAATCAAACTTTATTGGATATGGTTCGATCAATGATGAGTCAAATAGATCTTCCAATATCCTTCTGGGGATATGCCCTGAAAATTGCTACGTTCATATTGAATAGAGTTCCATCAAAATCGATTCAAAAGACACCATATGAGTTGTGGACTGGGAAACCTCCTAGTTTGTCTTTTCTAAAGATATGGGGCTGTGACACTTATGTCAAACGTCAATTGTCTGACAAATTAGCACCCAAATCAGATAAGTGCATATTTGTGGGATATCCTAAAGAAACAAAAGGATACTACTTTTACTACCCATCAGAGAACAAAGTGTTTGTTGCTCGTAATGGTCACTTTTTGGAAAGAGAATTTATTTCCAACAGAACTAGTGGGAGTAAAATTCAACTCGAAGAAGTTCAAGAACCACAAATTTACATGGAACCGATGATGGATGTTCAATCCAACTCACAAGTAGTTGCTGAACCTGAACCACTAACACAAGGGCCACATAGAACTGGTAGAATTTCACGAGCCTGAGAGATATGGTTTTCTCATTACTGACAATCATGATGTGATGCTCATAGATCAAAATGAGCCTATATGCTACCAAGAAGCTATGAAAGGCCCTGACTCTAAGAAATGGCTTATAGCCATGAAGTCTAAAATGCAATCCATGTATGATAATTAAGTATGGACTTTGATTGATCCACCTAATGGTATTAAATCTATTGGGTGTAAATGGGTTTTTAAGAAGAAAACCGACATGAATGGCAATGTGCATACCTATAAAGCACGACTGGTTGCAAAAGGTTTCAAGCAAACACATGGTATAGACTATGATGAAACTTTCTCACCTGTAGTCATGCTTAAATCTATTAGAATTCTTCTTGCCATAGCTGCGTATTATGACTACGAAATATGGCAAATGGATGTCAAGACATTTCTAAATGAAAATCTATTCGATGATGTGTATATGACACAACCCAAAGGTTTTGTTAATCCAAAAGATTCGCATAAGGTATGTAAACTCCAAAAATCCATTTATGGATTAAAGCAAGCATCTCGGAGTTGGAATCTTCATTTTGATGAAGCAATCAAAGAGTTTGGTTTTATTAAGAATGAAGATGAACCTTGTGTATACAAGAAGGTTAGTGGGAGCACAATAGTTTTCTTAATACTCTATGTAGACAACATATTACTCATTGGAAACGATATTCCTACTTTGCAGAATGTCAAGACATGGTTAGGAAAATGTTTCTCAATGAAGGACTTAGGTGAAGCTGCCTATATCTTAGGGATTAAGATCTTTAGAGATAGATCTAGAAGAACCATTAGCCTAAGTCAGAGTACATACATTGACAAGGTGCTAAAAAGGTATAGCATGGATAATTCCAAGAGAGGATTCTTACCAATGTCACATGGAATTAAATTGAGTAAGACTCAATGTCCTATTTCAAAGGAAGAATAGGAACGCATGAGCAAAATTCCATATGCTTCAGCGATTGGATCTATCATGTATGCCATGTTATCTACTCGACCAGATGTCGCTTATGCTTTAAGCATTACTAGTAGGTACCAGTCAGATCCAGGTGAAAGTCATTGGATCACCGTCAAGAACATTCTCAAATACTTGAGAAGAACTAAAGATGTGTTTTTGACATATGGAGGACTAGAAGGTGCGGTTGTGGTAAATGGTTACACAGATGCTAGCTTCCAAACTGATTCAGATGATTTTCGATCACAGTTTGGTTATGTGTTTTGTTTGAATGAAGGTGCCGTCAGCTGGAAGAGTTCCAAACAAGACACCGTTGCTGATTCTACTATAGAGGCTGAATATATTGCAGCATCGGATGCAGCTAAGGAAGCGGTTTGGATTAAGAAGTTCATTGGTGGTTTAGGAGTCGTTCCTAGCATTGCGGATCCAGTGGACCTTTATTGTGACAATAATGGGGCGATTACACAGGCTAAGGAACCTAGATCACACCAACGATCCAAACACATACTCAGGCATTACCATCTCATTCGAGAGATCATCGATAGAGGAGATGTTAAGATATGCAGAGTACCTACAAATGACAACATCGCATATCCATTAACTAAGCCTCTTCCTTAGTCTAAACATGATCGTCATAATAGTGCATTAGACATTAGATTTTTATCTTGTTAGGCCTAGTGCAAGTGGGAGATTGCTGGTGATGTGCCCTAGGCCATCAGGATATTTGCTATCATTTATGGTTTTATCTTTATTTAATAAACTATTTTATTTATCATGTTATTATTTATGCTCTCTAATGTGATAAAAAGGTTTCCTTGAATAGTTTATTCTTCCTTATATCATTAAAGTATGTGACTTTAATAGTAAACTATAAGGTGATAAGAATACTATTCTAAATTATCCCTAATCATTCATTATATGGAACAATAATGAAGTAAGATTAGTATGTTGGTTGATTGATGATCACGTTTTACTGGTCATGGAGATGAGATATCAAGTCAACACATAGATACATGTAAGAGTACATTGTATTGGATCGACCCACCATGAGAATATCATATGGATTCTGTTATGAATACTTCTCTTCATGATGTTATTATTTTAGTCCTTTGACCTGATGACACCATGGATTCCTACATAGTGAATTTCATGTTTTGACACGGCTCTTCATCATCTTTAACCAGATGATCATAAGACTATGATTGGATATGAAATAAACTATGTTGAGGGATATGAGTGTTCGTAAAGGAATTTGTCCCTCTCATTAATTTGAGGAGATATTTTGGGCCCTCTTGAAGAGTGAGACTGAGAAAAGTATACTACAGTAAAAATTAGGAATAGAAACCCTTTTTTTTGCCGACGCACAGGATAAGCGTGGGAATTCACGCAGCGTGCCGAGCGTCGGCAGGCTTTAACCTATTTTTATCGAGAAAACACACCCCTGCCCCACCCCCATCGCCCCAACACCAGTGCCCTAGCCCCCTTTCCCCCCTCTCGATCGAGTGCCTCTTCCTGCCAGTGCCCTAGCCCCCTCGAGCTCCCGATCGAGTTCCTCCCCCCTTCCGATCAAGTGCCCTACCCCTCTCACCCAATGCATGGTTTTGGTGGTGCAGGTCTGGGCCCAACGCTCGGGAAGAGATCCATGTCCTACTCGGGAATTGAGGCCTACGAGGAGATGTGGATGGCCGTGCACCTCCACCACCCTACGACGTTCGAGACGCTGGCCATGGAGGTGAAGCTAAAGAAGGAGGTGATGGAGGACTTGGAGAGGTTTGTGAGGAGGAAGGAGTTCTACAAGAGGATAGGGAAGGCCTGGAAGCGAGGTTACCTGCTGCATGGGCCACCGGGGACCGGCAAGTCGAGCTTGGTCGCGGCGATGGCGAACTTCCTCAGGTTCGATGTGTACGATTTGGAACTGACACAGGTGCAGAGCAATTCGACGTTGAGAGCGCTGCTCGTCGGAACGGCCAACCGGTCCATTCTGGTGGTGGAGGACATCGACTGCTCGCTCGAGTTGCAGAGTCGAAAGGCAGAGAAGAGGGCAAACAAGGAGAAGATGTCTCCCGATGATGAAGAGGACAAGGTGAGCTTGTCTTCCTATTGAAATTTATCCATGATCTTTTTAGAAATAGAAATAGATCTAGAGCTATTTTTTTCTTCACAAATTTCACGATTTATTCATTGTTCAATGATTGTCCTGCTTGGTTTCTAACGACACAGAGTCTTTCTAATCGAAAGTTTTCTTTTTTAATTCCCATTCACTCTGATTCCAAAACAGAGTTCTTTGTTTTAGTCCCAAAACAATCTAAACTTAATTTGTGTTATAAATAATGGCCACAGGTAACACTATCTGGTCTGTTGAACTTTGTCGATGGCCTGTGGTCGAGCTATGGAGAGGAAAGGATCATAGTGTTCACCACCAATTACAAGGATCGCCTGGACCCGGCTTTGCTGCGGCCTGGCCGGATGGACGTCCACGTCCACATGACCTACTGCACTCCCACCGGGTTTAGAGTCTTGGCTTCCAATTACCACTGCCTCAACCACCACCCGCTCTTCAACGAGATCGAAGGACTGATCAAAGATTGAATTGAAGCATTTGTTTTTTAGGTTATTCTCTTCATTGTTGCCTCAATAGCTCAAAACAAGCATTTGATTGTTAAATTTGGTGAACTACAGGTACTTTCCTGTTTCGATATTATTTGTTGCATGCAACTGTCAAATCCTTTTGATTTGAGTCTTTTGAGAAAGGCCTGTTTCAAATCGTGAGGATTGTTAAATAAATATGGCTTTGAGCCTTTTGAGGAAGGTGCCCATGCCTGTAGATTGGTTTTCTTTTAATGATTGGGCATATCATGCATGGTTTTGAGAAATAAGATGACAATGGGATGAAGCACAAAGTCTTCTCCTTTGTTGAATATTTTTTCTTTGCTTTCTCTTTACATATATAATAATATATAAAAGACACATCGATCTTCTGGTCTCTAAATGGGTGCTTAATTTATCCAACAGTAACATTACATTTTGTGCATGCTGGTTTCGTTTTTAGAGCTTAGAGTTTTCATTCCATAGTCTTGCTTCACTTGGAGCAGGCATCTTCTATACTCCTTGACCCCATGATTTGCTAAATTTTGCTTTGTTTCAATGCTAAGTTTATAAGTTTTTTTTAAAATTCTTCAGTGTTTTGAAGATTCTCATTAGATAGTTCATATTTGTTTATGTTTTAGAGATAAGGATGTTAGTTTTGGAGCAGATAGTGTTGTTTATTATACTAAGCAAGAAGATGACAGTTGAAATTTTCATGCAGGGATTCTTCCATGCGTTGTTATTCTTGTGGGGGTATCTGTTTCATCCCAGAGTCTCCTAGATGGCTGGTGAGACATTAATTGCATGCAATTTCCAATTAAACTAGCAAAGCATATGGGGCGAGCAAGTCTCACATTTTTAGTCCATTAATAATCTCAGGCAAAGGTGGGACGGGAGGATGAATCCGAGGCTGCATTGCAAAGCCTACGTGGAAAGGATGCTGACATCTCTCAGGAAGCTGCAGACGTTCAGGTTCATACTTGAACCCGTTAACGTTGATAAGTATAATAGTCCACAAGAAAACCAATGGTTAGCGGAAAACATTTGTAATCTTGCTAAATGGACCATGATTTCCAATGACACACACCTGAATGAACTGAATTCTTATGTTCAGGTTTGTTCTTAAAGCCTCCAAGAGATTTAAGAAGCTCCCAAGGTACTTTGAAACATGGTTCACTGTATCAATATAGGAAATCTCATCGATGGTTTACTGATACCATATTTGTAAACCAGGTATATTCCTATACACCTCCTGTACTAACACAATATACTACTGGAAGTTCGATGGCAACTATATGGTGCTGTGCCAAACTTCCATGCGTACCAGTACCTTACAACCATTGGCATGGTAGGTACTGAGTGTCTCATGGAATTCCGAGTCTACCATATTCTGGGAGAGACTAGTCTGGCAAATGGTTTTAGCTACCTTAAATGCATCAGCCCAGATCCGCGGCACAGGCCCTCAATCGATCAGGTTGTCTCATGGCTTGACAGAGTTGGATCTGATGCCTGATTCTCTTAATTTGTCATTTTTTTTCCTCTTATAATATAGTTTCTGCAAGGTTCAAGCAAACGACTTAGAAGTGGTTGATCCAATTTTGGAGAAAAACATGTTGTAAATAAATGTGCTCCTTTTAGTTTCTGTCAGACAAGAAAGCAAAATATGTTAATTTTGGTGTTTTCTATTTCAACGTGCATTTTTTTTCTTCACTAGTTGCACTGTATATTTTATTGAACATTGATTCTTCCATACAATTATTATTTTGCATTTGGTTGTGTACGTGCATACAGAGATGCTATTTGGTTCATGTAAGTGCTGCCATTATCGATCTTGCAGAAGCACATATACTTAAATTCCTGGAATATTTTCGTGTCATTCAATAGTTATTAGAATTCCCAACTTAGGGGGAGCTTACAAATTCATAATTATAACAAACAGTACATCCTGGTGTTCAGATTGACTATTAAAAGAGGGCTTTAAATTTTTTGTTTTAATTTCTTGCTCTTCATGCTTTAATGGTGACTATGGTTGATCTCTGGCAGGACCGAGATGCTGAGATTGCCATTGCAACTGCTAGAGGTTCAAATACAGCAGTGTTCTCTGCTGATGTTGTTGTCAATGAAAGGCAGATAATGCTCTATTCCTTCATGCGGTAAGCTAGATTATGGAAATGAAGAATCGTTCATGGCAAGATAACAGAAAATGGCATTAATTTTCCAAAAGTAAATTGCCTCTAAAATTCATCTGATGAACAATGAATCACCTTGCAGATGGACCTTCAAATTTGGTTTATTTTGGCAAAATTGGATTAGTTTAATCGGTTATATTGTCATATTTTCTTTAGAGATAACTGTGAAAAGAGGAAATTCTTTGGTTGTTCAGCTTAAATTATCGTTTTGGTTTTCTTTGCAGGTTACGGTTAGTGAGTCTTATGGGTTGAGATTTTCTCACGAGTTGCCACTTCTTATAAAGCAACTTCAGTATATACTCTACTGTTATCACCCAATACGAGCATGCTTCAGGACCAGAGGATCACCATTGTCTCAAACCAAAGGATGAGGAGCATAAATCAGTTCCAGTGAAGTGACATCCAGATAACTATTTTGCACTTGCAAAGCTATTGGTTGTGCCATATTTGTGAATGAGTGCGTGATTGTTATGTACCTAGATGGGAGAAGATTACACCTAATAAGCAGTAAGTAAATCATATCTTAAAAACTGGGATTGTTTCCAGAAGCTTGTCATATCTTCAAAACTGGGAGCAGTTGCAGGAGCAAACCGGTGGTTGATTCATTGGAAGATAAGGTTATTCGATAATGTTTGCTATTTTCATTTCTTTCAATAAATCACTAAGAAAATTGCTTCAAGACTAAGTCTTTCAATTCTTGATTCTTCTCTTTCCTTTTATCGTGTAGCTGAAAATTAAGATTGTAATGTTAGTATTATTGAAATTTGCTTCTCTACTTACTACTAAATTCTGTCATGATGATCAAAGCAAGGGGGGGGGGGGGTGGGGGGGGGGGGGGAGAGGCAGGGTGGGCGGGGGGTAGGAACTGGGCTGGGGCGGGCGTGGGCTGAGGGGGGGGGGGGGTGGGGGGTGAACTGGGTGGGCGGGGTGGCGTGGGTGGGAGAAGAGAGGCAAGGGGGGGGGGGGGGGGGGGGGGGGGGGGGGGGGGGGGGGACTGGGTGGGGCGAGTGGGGTGGGTGGGAGAAGAGAGGCAAGGGGGGAGGGGGGAACTGGGTGGGCGGGGGGTTGGTATAAGAACGTTGCCGACGCTTTTTAAAGTGTCGGCAAATTATAATATGCCGACGCTTTTTAAAGCATCGATAGTTTTATCGACGTTTTTAAAAAGCGTCGGCAAAATTCTTCTCCACCCCCTTTCTAACAACGCTTGTAAAAGTGTCAAAAGGCCATATCCCGACGCTTAAAAAGCGTCGGGAAATAGCTTTAAAAGCGTCGTTATTTCTTGTATTTATTGTAGTGATAGTTACATGTATCAGATAATCAAAGTTTCCATGAAACTGTTTCACTTGAATATGTTGATATTCCAACTAGTTCTTGCTTATGTGAACATGATTTACTTCTAGGTAGTCTTTGAGAAGTTCAATAGCTGGTTTTTATGACATTCTTTGTTATTTAACTATAGCTTTGACATGACATGAATTTTTTGCTTGATAAGAGATGGTGCATTCTTTGAATGTCAAAAAAATGATAAACTTCATCATTTGTTATGACAATTGTGAAAATGTATAACGTCCAGCTTGTGTCACTCACAATATTTAGTTGCTATCCTTTGCCTTTGTTTCCGTATTCCTGTTATCTTGTGAAGACAGACCATTGAGAAAATGGTGAAATTAGGTTCATTTTCATTCATTTGACTCAGATAAACCAACCATTGCTCAAGGATTAGTATCATAGCAAAACTGGAAATGATTCTGGTTATACTTTTTTAATTTGCTGTGGTCCATCCTTGAGAATCTCCTCATCCCCCTTTCTTGGTGCTAACTTTCCATCATAGCACCATACCTGCTCCAAGTGTTCCAGCATTATTTACCTTGTAACGTTCTGATGAAAAGGCTTTATGTAGGTTCAGTATAAAGGATGGCTGATGCTGAGGACATTCAACCGCTTGTCTGTGATAATGGATCGGGAATGGTGAAGGTGAGAAATATGTTTCATATCTTATAGCTTATATTTAGGAAATTATGTAGGAAGTTGCATCTAATGTTTATATTTGTTGTGTATATTATTTAACTAATATACATCAAAATCATTTTCTGCAATAGGCTGGATTTGCTGGTGATGATGCTCCCAGAGCTGTTTTCCCAAGTATTGTTGGTCGGCCCGCCACACTAGTGTCATGGTTGGGATGGGACAGAAAGATGCATATGTTGGTGATGAGGCTCAATCCAAGAGAGGTATTCTGACTTTGAAATACCCTATTGAGCATGGAATTGTTAGTAACTGGGATGATCTAGAGAAAATCTGGCATCATACCTTCTACAATGAGCTCCGTGTGGCACCTGAAGAACATCCAGCTCTTCTCACAGAAGCCCCTCTGAACCTCAAAGCCAATAGGGAAAAGATGATGCAGATAATGTTTGAAACTTTTGATGTCCCTGCCACGTATGTTTCCATTCAGGCTGTCCTTGCCCTTTATGCTGGTGGACGTACCACAGGTATGCCATATTCTTTACACGAATGATATCTCATGGAATCTTCAATCTAGATAATTTTTACTTATATCTATCAAATTTGAGTCCCTATATATATATATATATATATATATATATATATATATATATATATAGAGTTGATTAATTGTAGTGTTATTTGAATTAGGATTTTATTGCTTCAATATGTTTTTTTTTTTTTTTCAGCATATGTATATGCTTTTACCCTAGAACTATGTCAATGTTTGGAAAGAAAAAAAATCCGATGAGTGTTAATATTGTTTCCTCACTTTGCTGATTTAGAACTATATTTTGAAATTATAACCTTAGTCACCAAGCGTTAGCCTTCTTGTTTCTTTTCTGAGTTCTGGTTTCCTCTTTCTGTTTTACATTCGCCATTTTCTCAGGGATCATTAGATTCATCATAATTTTCTGATCACTAATTTTTTGATCAAATTTAGGTAAATTAGCAATCTATTTGCTATTTCTATCTTCTCTCCGATGCATTGTCTGCACCATTGCGTTCATTCAGTAATGATTTCTATGAAAAGACGCAAAAATGCTTACCAAATGCATGCCCATATCTGCTCAAGCTGTTCTCTCTGCCCAGGTATTGTGCTGGACTCGGGTGATGGTGTTGGCCACACGGTCCCAATCTATGAGGGCTGGGCTACACACTTCCACCTGCTATCCTACAGGCTTGACCTTGCTGGCAGAGATCTGACTGATGCCCTTATGAAGATTTTGACTGAGAGGGGATATTCCTTCACGACCACAGCCGAGCGGGACATTGTTCGTGACATTAAGGAGAAGCTTGCTTACGTAGCCCTTGATTATGAGCAGGAGCTCGAGACCTCCAGGAGCAGTTCAGCAGTTGAGAAAAGCTATGAGCTACCTGATGGCCAAGTTATTACCATTGGGGCTGAGCGTTTCAGATGCCCTGAGTTGCTCTTCCAGCCCTCTCTCATGGGAATGGAAGCCCCTGGTATCCATGAGGCCACATACAATTCTATCATGAAGTGTGATGTTGATATCTGGAAAGATTTGTATGGGAATATTGTGCTTAGCGGAGGGTCAACCATGTTCCCGGGCATTGCTGACCGTATGAGCAAGGAGATCACTGCACTTGCTCCTAGCAGCATGAAGATCAAGGTGGTGGCCCCACCTGAGAGGAATTACAGTGTTTGGATTGGAGGGTCGATCTTCGCTTCCCTTAGCACATTTCAGCAGGTGAACAAACCATCGTTATATAATAAATATTTTTGCTTTTATTTTGATGCCTTGTTTTTGTTGTCTTCTAACGTTTTTTTTTTTTTTTAATTCTTTTGCTTTTTTCTGGAATGTAATGCAGATGTGGATCTCCAAGGCCGAATACGATGAATCCGGACCGGCCACCGTTCACAGGAATGTATTCTGGAATGTAATACATGGTTTTAGACATCATGTAAACTCTGATTCTTTGTACTTATCTAGACAATCATACATCATCAATATTTATACTTGCTTATAACCTTGTTTTTTTTTTAAGGTAAGTTTTGTATGCTGAGCAAATTGTGCAAGAGAGATCATTGGCTGGATGGTATGCAGCTTGTACATTTGTCCAGTTTAGTGCATAGGAAATAATAATTTTGGAATTTTAGTTATTGAGGTTTGATACTTTTCATCAGGATTTTGTTGATATCCTATTGTAAAAAAAAAAAAAAAAGTAAAATTCAGAATAATTACCTTGCTCTGAGTGAACCATGCCAGTGGTGTGATAACATAGGTTTCAGGCTGTAACATAACTATTTTCTGGTGTCAGGTTTGTCAAAGCAACAAGGAGAATAAAGATGCCCTTGTGATAGACAGTTATTATGGTGGCTTTTAGCTCTCTAGTACTTTGAGGACCTGTTGTATTTTCTAAATGACTTGTTGCACGTACTCTTAAAATGGGTTTCTTGCTCATTTAACAGAGATATTACTGGCTTCATTTCTTATCTCCTAGGGTCTTTCATGAAATTGCTTGACCTAAACTGGAGCCCTTATACTCTCAAAAGCAATTTCATTCCTTCTATTTTTAGTATCTAAGTTAGCAAAGTGAAATGACAGGGGTCTTAGCAATCTTGCAATATTGCCAGCGTTGGTCTCCTGGGGCCATCGCTGGTGGGAGCATAAGGAAATTCAGGCTGACCTTGTGCTTGAGCATAACATAAACAGGGCTGGCAATTTGTTTTTGGAATTTTTTTTTTTTTTTTTTGGTTGTTGTGATAAGCATGGGCCCCAAGTTCTGTGAGAGCATGTTGTGTTCTATGACTGTGTAAACTAGAACATATTCGGTTAACTTATGAAATCTCAGGTAAAACCTGCTCCAAATTAAGTTTTTGTACTCCACTATTACATACAGCATTGCAGCCAAATGGCTTCTTGGTAGTTGAAAGCAATTCCGTGTGTCAAATCTCAGCATCTTCCATTTTCATATGGACTCTTTCAAGTCTAGGGGAACTTTAAAAGGTTGTTTCTTGTTATGAATGTAAACTGCAAAGCAGAGGAGGAAAAAAGTCTTTTTGTCAACATGCCTCTTGGATTCATAGAAGGCTCGACTCTTGTTTAGAATTCCCTTAAGCCACAAACTATTGTTTTTAGGTTGCAGATTATTGTGAAAATTTGCTCAATCACTACGTTAATTATTTTTAATTAGAGATATGCTCTATACCCAAGCTCATTTTGATGGGAACGGTCTGGATGACCATAACAGGGTTGAAGCTACTTTTTATTGCTGATGCTTCTCACACCCATTATGCAATCTTGGGGAGCTGGTGTCTGGTGATGTAATTTAGCAGCACTAAATTCTAGGTCATACAAGGGCAAGTAACGGGTAATATAGAATTGCATTCTCTGGCATGCTTATGCAGTCTTATATAAAACTTCACATCATCTTTTCTTCCAGATTGACTTCTGCATTAGGACCATGCTTTTATCTTCTTCTAATTAGAATGAGAGCTCCTGATGTATTCAATATCTGGCCATTGCTCAATCTTTGAGAAGCAATTTAGTAATTTTATTCTTTTTTTGCTGACATGTTTAGAGATGCTGGCCAAATAATCAGTCATGTGTACCACACTTTTCACTAATATGTGATATCAATTCTTTTGTTAAACTCATTGATTGATTGTGCTTTCGTATCTGTGGTTCAGACTAGCTCTAGCTACTTATTGGGTTTGCTGGGACTTGAACATTGTGAATTGATGCAGACCTGGTAGTTTCCCTTGGTTATTTAAGAACAGATGATCATTTGAGTGCTTCTGTTACAAAAATGTTAATAAAACTATTATAAGGCTTGCACCATAAAATCCATCTTTAGATGACAAAATTGTATTGTTCCATAAATATTCTAGAAGGAGCAATATTGTTGCTTTAGCATTTCATGGGCTCTTTGGGTTAAATAGACATTAAGTTCCAACACAAATGGTTCACATATTCCTCTACAATTTTAGCATACACTACAAATTAACATATAGGATCACTGGATCATCTAAGAGGTAGGGAGATTACTTTAGTTGGACTCAACTTGCCAAACCAAATCAATTGACTGATAATAGTTGATGCACAAATAAGCTACAACTTGCATGTTGAGGCAAGTCATCTGTGTTGATTATTTATATTTTATTTGCTTTAAAATACTTACATTTTTCTTATTTTTAGTATCATATTGGATGATTAAAAATTAAATTCTTAGCTCTGTTATGCCAAAATGATATTTCTTGATAGAAAGGCTTATTTGTTGAGATTGGGCAGAGCCTTATTTAGTTCAATTATTTTTGATCCAAACAAATCTATTACATACATCTGTTGTGTCTTCCAAAAAATAAAAAAAAAAAAAAGAATCACACCTTATCGTGACTAGGGGTGCAACTTGGGCCGGGTTTGGGTAACCCGAACCCAGCCCGCCGAACCTGATTTACAGCAGTGTTTAAACTCAGGTTTGCCCATTAACCCGAACCCGAAAGATCCGGGTTTAACCTGGTCCGATTTGCAATTGACCCGGGTTAGGGTTGACCGCAACCCAAACCCGAGATAACCCAAACCCGAGGGTTACCCAAACGGGGGTAGCTTATCGGTACCAGATTTTTGGGGGTGTTGAAGGTGCCAATCAGATCGGACGAGATGGTCAACTTGAAGGCGACATCGGTCGCAGGCGAGGAAAAGAACAAACATAAAGGTGGACCATCCGTATATTTCGTTTCACTTCCCGCCTTCTTCTCTTCTTTGTTTACGGCACCTCCTCCTCTTCTTTGTTTCAGATAAGGCTTTTTTTTAATACAATGTTAAAGCCCCGAGTCCAGCTTATGCGTTCGGCAAGGGATTTTATTTTTTCCATCTTTAGGATCCATAATTTGGTGTTTATTTACTTTGGAATTTTTTTTTCTCATCAATCTGAATTCCAACCCGAAACTCAACCCGAACCCGATTTTTAAAAATAAGGTTAGGGTTGAGGTTTTACAAATAGGGTTAGGGTTAGGGTTATGGTTGACATTTTACAAATAGGGTTAGGGTTAGGGTTGAGGAAAATCCGAGTTTCATGAGCCCGAGTTGCACCCCTAATCATGATTACATATATCTTCCATTTCATTCTATTAATCTATCATATACCAGGATCACATCACTTAATACTCTCAAATTTTTTAAGTAGAGTTTCTTTTATCATATTACTATTTATTCCGACGTATGCCTATGCTACTAAATATTGAACATTTATGATGATGAAATACATGCAGGATATTGGATAAAATTGGTTGTTTATCGATCATTTATCCTAAAATGGATAAAAGTTGGATAAATAAACCGAGAAATATCAAAGAATATTTTGATGGAATCCATGATTTCATTAAATTTGGTATGGATAAGAGTAGTTTGAATAGAAAGATTCCATGTCCGTGTCAATGATATGTTAACAATTCTTTTCTAGATCCATAAATCGTTGAAGAACATTTGATATGGAATGATTTTGCAAGAGGTTATACTGAGCGGGTTTTCCATGAAGAATGTATGTTGCCAATATCAAGTAATCAACCCTTCTTGTCTGATCTTGGATCTGGTAATATGCAAGATAACCTTGTAGGAGATGATATGACAGGTTTGATCACAAATGCTTTTCAACATGATCTTCAAAACTTTGGAGGTTCAATTAATATATATGGAACATGTGGAATATGTGATAGTTCTACATTTATGGAACAAACATTTGTTGAGGAGCAGATGCAATCATCAACTACTGAGTCAGCTCGGTATCATAATTTAATTAAAGATGCAGATGAACAATTATATCCGGATTGTTTAAAATTTTTTAAGATCTCTTTTCTTATACATTTATTTCATATAAAATATGAATGGATGGTCCGAAAGGAGTTTTACCATGCTTCTCAAATTACTAAAGAATGCATTTTTAGAAGGCACCGGTTTACCATCCTCTTATTATGAAGCAAAGAAAGTTGTCAATAAATTTGATCTTGGATATCAAAAGATTCATAGTTGTCCGAAAGACTGTATGTTATATCATGGTGGAAATGCTGATCGAGAGTCATGCAATGGATGTGGATCTTCACGATGGACAACTCATGAAGAGGATGAGGATGATGTAACGAACAAAACAAAAAAACCAGCGAAGGTATTGTGTTACTTTCCTCTTATTCCTTGATTGAAAAGGCTATATTCATCATTGAAAATAGCTTCATTAATGAGATGGCATGATGAAGGACGTACGAAGTATGGAATGTTGAGACATCCAGCACATAGTCTAGCAGGAAAAGCATTTGATACTAGGCATTCTAATTTTGCCTCTGATATTCATAATGTTCGGTTGGGTTTACCTTCAGATGGCTTCAATCCTTTTCAAACTCTAAATTTTACATATAGTACTTGGCCAGTTGTTCTACTACCATACAATTTATCACCATAGTTGTGCATGAAACAATCCTCATTGATCTTGTCAATGGTTATTCCAGGTGATAAGGGTTCAGAAAATGATATTGATATTTTTCTACAACCTTTAATAGAGGAATTGAAACAATTATGGGAAGGTGTTGAAGCAATTGATGCTTCAAATGGTAAAACATTTAAACTATGAGCAGCTTTGCTATGGACTATTAATGATTTTTAGCATATGCCAATTTATCTGGCTGGAGTACAAAGAGAAGGGTTACATATCCTTGTTGTGCATATTTGACACATTCAATTTGGTTAAAACATGAAGAAAAATTTTGTTGGGACATCGTCGATGGCTAGAACCAAATCATCCATTTCGTTTTTAGAAAGATTTATTTGATGGTACCATAGAATTGGGATGTGCACCTGTTCCACCTTCTGGAACTAAGGTTCGTATACAAATGGATTTGATCAGTTACACATATGGTAAATTCTCAAAGTCTTCTAAAAAAAAGAAAGAAATGACCAAGAAGGATTGTCACAAGAAGTGACTATTGGTAGTATGGATGCACCGGTATTTGAAGATCCAGATAACTTTTTGGAAAGAAAAAATGAGGAAGATGTACATATAGCATCTACAAATCAGACTAGCAAACATATATGGAAGAAAAGAAGTATCTTCTTTGACTTACCTTATTGGGAACATAATCTTATTCAGCATAATCTTGATGTCATACACAAAAAGAAGAATGTTTGTGATAATCTACTTGGAACATTGTTGAATCTTGATGGAAAGATCAAAGATAACATGAAGGCACAACTCGATTTAAGAGAATTGGGTATCCGACCAGAGCTTCATCCCATTATGCTTGCTAATGATAGAAATTATTTTCCTCCTGCATCGTATACAATGTCTTCTCAAGAAAAAAATTATTTTCTTACAGTATTGAAAAATATTAAAGTACATGATGGATATGCATCAAATATTTCAAGGTGTGTACATCTTAAAGATATAAAAATTTCTAATCTCAAAAGTCAGGTACTATATTGATGCAAGATATCTTGCCATTAGCTTCAAGATCATTAGTGCCTAAACAAGTTCTTGCAGTTATAATTCGGTTATCATCATTCTTTAAGGCATTATGTTCAAAAGTTATTGATCCTGGAGAGCTTGATCAATTGGAGTCTAATGTTACTATTATGGTACATCTACTCATTCACTTAGCTTCGAAAGTCAAGCTGGATGGACCGGTACATTATAGATGGATATATCCTATTGAGAGGTACACTATAGAGTATGATGTATCGTATTGATTGGTACACTAAAATTTTTAATAAAAGTAGCATCATAATTATGATATATTTATAAAATTATTTATATTGTAGGTACCTTGTGCGATTGAAAGATTATGTATGAAACAGAGCCTATCCAGAGGGTTCGATTGTGGAAGGATATATTGCTGAAAAGTGTTTGACATTTTGTTCAAGATATCTTCAAGGTGTAAAAACAGTGTTTAATAGACCTCAACGGTATAGTGATTTCGTAGATAATGCAGAATTGTATAAGTTTTCAACTGCAGGTAGAGTAATGGAAAAAACTGAAACTTTTGTATTGGATCATAAATCAATAGCACAAGCACATCGTTATGTGTTACTCCATAATAAAATAATATCTGACTATCGTAGGTTAGTATGATTTATTGCATTTCAAGTTTAAATATCATATCTTATTTTTTATTCTAAATGGATAAAGTAAATATTATGTAGCAAATTTTTAATGTCTCAGCGACAAGCTAATCATAGCACTCGACCTAATCCAAGGATTGAGCAGCGATGGTTAGTCAAGTTATTTCCTACATGGCTTTCAAAATAGGTTTGACATATACTTAGAGAATATATGGATAGATTTAACATCAAATAACTTGTTAACATTCCTTATTATTTTCTAAGTACCAACGATGATGGAGAGAAATTTTTCAGCTGAATTAATAGTCCTGGCTCAAGGACCTAACAAAGTTGTCAACATATATAATGGTTTCATAATCAATGGTTTTAAATTTCATACTAAAGATTGTGAGAAATTTAGAAGAACACAAAATAGCAGTATTATGGTGGAAGCAGATGAAAAAACTTATTACGATGCACTAAAAGATATTTATGAGTTATATTACTATGGAATCTTTAAAGTCATATTATTTAGATGTGATTGGGTAGATATAAACTCATCAAGGGGTTTGAAAAAGGATGCAAATGGATTTACACTTGTAAATTTTACAAGGTTGATACATAGTGGTGCCTTATTGAAAGATGATTCATTCATTTTTTTCTCAAGCTCGTCAAGTATTTTTTGTATAAGATGCAAAAGATAAAGATTGGGCTACTGTTATTAAAATAAAACCTGACGTACATGCCACGATATCCTTGGTTAGGACAAAATTTGAAGGAAATGATAATGCTTGATTCTTATTGATATTAAATTTCTCGATGTATTAAATTTTATAGTAATTGTTCAGTTAAATTAATATTTATTTTTATTAACTCTTACTTTGATGTAAATGATAGGTGATATTATGCGGCGCTCACGGATAGAGGCTGGCACCTCTGCTTCAGCACAGGAGATTTATGCTAGTCCTTCTTTGGTACCGAACATTGCGTCCAGTTCTTCGGCACAACAGTCTATTGTAGGTTCATCATTCTTGGGGCATCATGATCCTACTGTCGGTGTAGGAGATGATGAGCTACACATTCAGGGTAATTTATTTTTTTATTTAGTTTGATAAAATTTCTTTACACGTTTTACTATAGTTTACTTATATCTATTTTTATGCAGACGAAGCTGGAAGGGTTACACACAGATGCGGGCCCATGGCAGTACGAGATGTATGGCAGATGTGCGAGGGTGAGAAGATAGTGATTGAGTGTAATCAGCTAGGGCAGCCTATTAAAAAAGCCACTAGCTTATTGAGTTCCTTTTTAGGGACAGTTGCATGGAGGCATCAGCTGTGTCCACTGAGTTATGCAAAATGGAATGACATGCTTTCGACTTATAAAGTTGAGATTCTATGAGTTATGCATGTAAAAATTTGAATCTAAACATTTCTTATTTTGTATACTTGTTATATTATGCTATGTTTTATATTTCTTTTGCAGTCCAAGTTTCTACTACCTCCATCCTCTCATGATTTTGTAATGAAGTCTCTCAACCGAAAATGGAAAGAATATAAGGCACAGTTGAAAATGAAGCATAAGTTGCCGGATATGACCAAGGAGCAGGTAGTTGGTACTTGTCCTCTTGATGTACCCCCTCATCAATGGATGGAGTTCGTTCATTACTGATTCTCAGAGAGGGGACATGTATCTTATAATTTATTCTTTTAAGACAATTTATTAAAATATTAATTTTTATTATACATTATATATATATAGTTTGTTTTCGAAATATAATAAGTATATTTATTTAATTTTGCAGACATATTCTAATATTGGTAAAGGTGCATAAGCAGCCATGTCTACTCCTCATATATCGTGATCCAAGAGTTATGCACGAGTCAGACAAGAGTTCGTATGTTCCTTAATTGTATAAATTTATATTTTTTATATCAAAGCATTTACATATTATAATGATGTATTGTGATACATGTCTACGTGATACATGTGTATCGTGATACGTATACATGTGTTCTTTATTTGATGAACAGTAATAAGGACAAGTACTTCTGTCCTTATTTAATTCATTAATATCTTCTTGATGTTATCTTATTTAATTCATTAATATCTGCGAAGATCTTTTAGATTCGTTATCCTTCATCTTTCCATGAAGTTTTGTGCTCCTGTCCATTATATTGCAAGGTTTTAGTTGGACAAACTATTGCCAATTTCTCTTGATTGTGACGCTAGTTGATTTTTGTGTCACATTTGCTATAGGTTCATCTCCTTTAATGACATCCCAAGTCATAGGTGCCTGGTTTCTGATAACTTCATATGGCATCTGAATCCACTAAAAGTCTCTCTTTACACGTTTATATTTTTGGCAGATACAGTTATCCACACCAGCCTTTTTGTTTAAATACAGGAACAATTGATTTTCCATGATGTAATTTGCTCTGATGCAAAAAATTGTTAAGGGATGATGCCAAAACCATCAGAGATGATGCCAAAACTATCACACATATGAGAAACTGATCTGTGGGAAATATGTATATGGTAAATGATAATTCTGTAATGTACTATTTGGTAGTTCTCCAAGCATAACATCTTTGAATTCATTTATTATCGGCATGGCATTTTATCAATGAAATGTGTGGTTGTGATGGTTAATCCTCTCTGTTATTGTACTGCTGGTGATTGAACTGAAATTATTGTTACAGGCAGTCTCTTAGGTGGTATATGGGCCTTAGAATGCCCAGGAGACCTTTGCCTAGATCATCATAGGGTAGGCACCTGCACCACCCAAGCCTGGGGCCTGTCTCAACAGCATGGGTGGCATCTAGGTTGGATGCCTTAGCAATAAATGAGATATTGGGTCCTAATTCATTCAATTGGCTTATGACATCCAAGCCTACATGATATTTTATTAATGTAATGTTTGGACGTGGCTCAAAATCTTGAGAGAAGAAAAGTGATCTTCTTTATCTCCAATCGGCAGTGCAATCATAGATTTTTGAATAGGTATTTCACCTACTGTATCACCTTCAATTCCTTCTTCACTATTGTTGGCCTTATATTGATTTTGATGACTACAAAATAATTAAGTATGATACTAATGATCTTGTGGTTGAGTTAAATGAATTTCAGATGAATCATCAAGAAGATGGTGTTGCTTCAACCCAAGGTAAATTATGATTCAAAATGAAAAGTAATGTATTAATTCTATGGATGTGCTTTACAATTTAAATTATTTTCAAAAGGTTTGGAGCAATTAAATTATTTTTACAAAGGACTTGGATTTCATAATCACTGGATGATTTTTATATGTTTTATATTTAGACGGTTCACTTGACAAAATGACTTTCAAGTTTAATTATATTTGCAATGTCTTGAACTGGATTTAATTATTTTACAAATCATTCTTACAAACTCTGCAATCAAATATGTATTCTATAAAGTTTTATTTAGCCTCTACATGTTGTGAATATTTTCTTAGACTTGAATGAGTGCTAAAACTATTTTTAAATATTTATTGGATGACCGAAATTTTGTGTTGGGCTGCCAGATTTTTAATGCCCTCTGTTGGAAGTTTAAGAGCTTTAAGTTAGTATGCCAACTTGTCTTTTTGGCATGCTATTCTTCATGAGCTCACGGTTGTTTTTTTTCTGTGATTCAAAAGTTGGAATCAAGGTTGGAATGCCAACTTTTCCTTGGAATGCCGATTTGGGAATTTTGGAATGCCAACACTTTTCATTCGGCTGGTGGCTTTTGGAATCAAGGTTGGAATGCCAACTTTTTCTTGGAATGCCGATTTGGGAATTTTGGAATGCTAACTTTTAAATTCCATCGGCTGGCTTCTTTTTAGATAGATGTTGGAATGCCGATTTTGCATTTTTGGAATGCCAACTTCTTGCTTCCTTCGGCTGGTTCTTTTCTCTAGCTTCTAATTATTGTGGAATGGATTTCTACTTCATTTATTGTTACTTCTCTTGGCCAATTCTCTCTCTCTCTCACTCCCTTCACTATTTTACAACGGTAATGTGCAACGGCTATATTTTTTCTTCTTATATATATTGAGCTATTGATTAGTTGTTTTTGAGAAAGAAAAGAGAGAAGAAAAATAGAAGAAAAGAAAGAGAAAAAGAGTGAAAAATCGTATGAAAAATAGAGTGAAAATCTTATTGAAAATCTTTGTGAAAAGAATCATTTGAAAGAGAGATTTATTCATGATTTATTGGAGAGTTACATTCATTGTTTCAAAGCCACCAAAGTGCATTTATTTCTGATTCTTGGCGTGGTGATTCAAGCTCCAACAACCATTCTTTCAAGAGCATTCAAACTTCAATCAAAGGCTTCATTGTTGCTCCGACGTGCTCAAAGAAAAAAGCCATCTTGAGAAATATTCTTCAAATTTGCTAAGTATTTCTTGGTCAATATCTGCTCATTTATTAGGAGCTTATTTTATAATCTTGATATTATTGTGCTTGATCTTGTAAGGCTCGCTTGTGCCCCGAAACAAGTGTTGTGCAAGGTCCTCTTGTACCCATAAACAAGAAGACTAGCTTGGAGGGCTGGTGTGTAAGGTCCTCTAGTATCCGTAAACAAGAAGACTAGCTTGAAAGACTACTGTGTAAGGTCCCCTTGTACCCATAAACAAGAAGACTAGCTTGGAGGGCTAGTGTATAAGGCTTGATTGCTTGTGCCCGTAAATAAGTTTGCTAGCCAGGTAGGCTAATGGTGATAGTGGAACACCCAAGATGTTCTTGAAGAGTGGATGTAGGTGCAGGTTGACACCAAACCACTATAAATACCTTATATTTGGTTGTGCTATTTATTGTGTTGCTTGCATATTATCTTCACTGCACTACACTTAGTTTATTTGTGAAGAAAATTTAATTGCACATACTTGCTAGATAGTCTAGTTAATTTTTGAGAAATCCAATTCATCCCTCCTCTTGGGTTGCTATATCTGGGCAACAACTATCATCAGCTTCATATATATTTTCATTATGATTTTCAGTATTTGAACTTGAAATTTTGATTGCGCTTCTTCTTGCTCTTCTGCCAGATTAACCTTCATATAAATCCATGTCTCAGGATATTCATTAGATTTATGCCCAGTCTCAAAACACTTGTGACATTTAATTACCCCTTGAACTAGAGCATTACTTCATGCCTGACCAGTCCTTACACCTGAATTGTTTGCTTTCTGGCTTGGACATGAAGCAATGGTTGCTTGACTACCTTGAGCAGAACTAGCTGCCTTACTAGTTGATGCATCCCTATTGCATTCATTCATGGACCTGTGAGGGGATTATAAGTGAGCTGGGGGATTATAAATGGGCTGAGCTTCAACTTCAAGTTCTAGCTAACTATAATTGTTCTTGTAGATGGATGAGCATGGACGAGAACCCCGTAAGGTGAAGTTTTACCGAATGACTCATATTCATGATGATGGCACTTTTGTTAGAGATGAGTCGAGGGACTTTTATGTAATTATTTATTACAATTTATTTTATGCAACGATTTTAATTTAATTTTATTATTCAGTAAGATCTAACTAATTTTTTTAAATTAATATAGGAAAGAGCTACAGCTCTTATTGCTGAGCGTGTCGACGACTCTACAGCATCTATACAGAGTAATCGCATTGAGGCCGAGGTGTTTATGGTGCTGATGGGGCTGAAGCGCTACAATCGAGTGAGGGGTTATGGAGTTGGAGTCACCCTCACTCAGATATCTGAGATGAGTAGACATGCACGTGATGCTACAGATGCTACAGATGGTGTTCGCATACTTCAGCAGGAGATAAAGGATATGCGACAGAGCTATATCGCCGATAGAGCAGCGATGGAGAAGATGTAACAGAGTCGTGTCGACGATAGAGCAGTGATGGAGGAGATGCAACGGAGCCGTACCGACGATAGAGCAGCGACGGATTCTATGAGAAAGCACATTGAGCGGCTTACATCTATCGTACATATGTTTGTTCCACATCAGGTAAATACATATATTATTAATTATATATTTTTATATTAAATTAATTATTTATCTAATATATTGTAATTGATAGTTGAGCAAATTAAATATTTTTAATTATTTTTATAGGCTCCTGGAGCATCAGATCCTCGCGGACAGGGTGACGACCTTTCTCCTGCAGATCATTGACCTCGGCTTTTGTTATTTTATATCTTTCATTTCATGTATTTTTTAAATTTTATTAAATTTTATATTGTATCAAACTATCTCTTAGTTAATTGCAGTGAAATTTATATTTGAAATTTTAATTTAGATGTGAAGAATGCAATGTGATTTTATGTTTGTTATGATTACATTGTATAGGTTTAATATAATTTAGATTGCCAAAATGTACCAAAAACTTGCTCATAACTGTATTCTATTTAGAATAGTAGCTGGTCTGATTGAAGTGGCACCAATCATACGAAGTGTAGTGTCAATAAGAGAACGCCACAGATTGATCAAGAAAAATGGTGTAACCCATGATCAACTTATTACTAGGTAGTATTTGATACCAGTAGCTTTGTGCATGGAATCCCCAGGATCTATGACTATGGAATTTTCAGGATCTATGGCTTTGTTGTTACCTTGCTTTTAAGAGGCTTTTGTTGTTGCCTTGCCATGTAGGTTTCCTCCATAATTCATGGTTTGCATCAACTTTGAATATGCTTTTGTCTCACTGCCGTATTGCAGTAGCAAAAACTATCTTATTAATCCTTTCAAAGTCCTTGTGTTGATGAGGCAGAGCTCCAGTTTTGCTTATAGACATTGTTCAATGTTAAGGCTGATTAAGGATTATTTCAAGAGACTGCACTTCATAATCTGCATTGATAGCTATTTCTCATCTCGCAAAAGGCATCTCTTCCCAGACTATGATTGCATGCTAACAGGGTCTGTACTGTGGTAGCTACTGCTTGACCCGGCTTTAAAATTAAGGAAGGAGAAAAATAAGTGGACACCAACGTAATTAGCCGAGCCAGGAAGCCAAATTTATGGTGAAACAAAAATTAGCCAAGCCAAGCCACCAAATTTACGGTGCCGACCCCGATCGGTAGACTAATGAGGAGCAATGGTTTGATAAATTCTTGGTGAGCCCAAAGAACCTCAAAAACTAATTTTCTTTATTATTATTTTTATTATTATTATAACTATTAATCCGTACAACCAATCTTGCCTCCCATTGGTTTTAAAACCCCACCACGGCCCCCTGAGTCTAGAATGTCGTCAATTTCTGGATCCAACAACCATAAGCTGAAATGAAAAAAAAAAAAAAAAATCCCAATTCTATTGATTTCTTTAATTTCAAAAAAAAATAAGAAAGGATTTATTTCTTATCCATATATTATTTTATTCCAAAAATCATATTCAAGATTAATTTTAACATAAAATATCTGATCTTTTGTGACTTGCATAATTTCAAATATATTCTGAAATCACTGCTACATTTGCGGCATGCACAGCATCAACGATCTAACAATCCTATAAATTTTCTCAGATATCATATGATGCATCCGTTTTCTCACTCACACTCTTCAACTTCGATGAAGAAATCAAAGATAATTACCACATCCTTGTTTTTCATAAATAGAGACTGACATCTTGCATCTATGGTTGTTATGAGTCGTTCTATCATGGTCCTAATTCCACCAGGATTCCTTCTCATCCGGAATAGTCTCGTATAAAAAAAAATGAAATTAATTTTGTCGATCCAACTAATGAAAGTTTTGGTGGAAAACAATTCCAACAACTATAATCTTATTTTTTGGGTTTTGCTTTTTCTCCTTTTTTATTTTCTTTTTATTTTGTTTGCTGGTTATTATTTTGTGCATCTCAAATCTCAAAGTGGTGCATGGTGTTGTTTATTTTGGCGACATCTCTTTCAATGGTTTCTCCAACGATCCACTTTGTTGCTAAGTGCGTGATCCACTTGGTTGCTGAATGGCCAAGCGTGTCTAACCGTGGCGTGACAAGGATACACTACCATGTCCAAGTTCAGTTGAGGACGGAGACATGCAGCATTTTTAGAGGACAACAATTCCAACAAAAATTATGTTGTCGGCTTAAAAGTAGGTTTCTCCAAAATGCTATGGGATGATGACAGCACTGGAATCGGTGATGTCCTCAATTTTTTTCACCGTGGTTAATCCCTACTGTAATTTTTTAAATAATTTATCTATGTAAAGCTCTGCAATTTTCTTCTCTGCCCTTAGCTGTGGCCACCCTGTTGAAGCCTCACAACCCTCCTCTCCTATGAGGCACTGGAATTCCAGAGACAGTACTAGAGAGATCAAGCTATCTTTTTAAATATAATGCATGTAATGCGATGTAATGTATATGTATATATGTTTGTTTATTTAATGTAGCATGTGGTTTTAGCTTAGGAACAAACATATCTCTATTTACCGTTTGTTAATAATGTTGAATGTGGTGGTACTCACGCTGCATGCTGTGTTGTATATATGTTTGTTTATTTAATGTTTTAACATTTGCTAACCTTAATTTTTGTTTGTAAGAGCCGCTGTTGGCTTAGCCTTTATTTTTTCTTTTCTTTTTTTTCTTCTCAACCCACGGCAGCAACTATCCTACAAGTGTCCAAAGATTTACTATTGAAGCGGTCAAGCTTTTGGGAATCTTAACCTTTAGGTTGTGTTTAGTGCATTATCAGCAATTCTGAATGGTAATGTAGATTATCTATAAGATAGATTATCACTGAATAGATTGCTAGTATATTGATTACTGTGGTAATGTTACAGTAATATTAATTACTGGATTTGGTATGACAAACAGATTATCAGTCATATAACATCAAATTCTCAAAATACCTCTAAATCAAATTCATCTATTAAATCAAATCTGTTAAAATTTTTAAATACCTCAAAATATCTCTAAATCAAAGTATTTATATATAAGTATAATATACTAGATTTAATTTTTTTTAAGATTAAATATATTTTAATCTTTAAACATTTATTCAAATTTTTTGATTCTTAAACTTTCAATTATCATATTTATTTATTATAATTTAAAATAATTTATTTTTAATATTTTGTTATTTAAATTAATTAAGATTAATAGACTAATTGATATATTATTTTAATTTGATTTTAAATATTAAATTAATTAAAAAATAAAAATTAATTATTTTTAAATTTAATTTAATATTTTAAAAAATAAAAATTTATTTTTAAAATTAAATTTTAATTAATTAATTTAATATTTAAAAAATTATTTTAAAATTAATAAAAAATTAATTAAAAAATTATTTAAATTAATTTTTAAAATTAATTAATTTTTTAATTAATTTAATTGTTTGGAGGAAGGAATAATTTTATTTTTACAAAAGAGGTAGGGGCAATTTTATCAAAGAAAACTTATTAGATTACATATAGCTGGTAATGTTGATAGCCACCTCCCCCTAAAGTAATCTGGATTACCACTCAACACTACAGGATAGATTGCTATTCAAAAAACGTACCAAACATGGTTTTATATATATATATATAATATATATATATATATATATATATATATATATATATATATATATATATGTATGTATATGTATACGCGTATATGTATATATATGTGTATGTATACGTATGTGTGTATATATATGTATGTATACGTATACGTATATGTATATGTATATGTAAATGTATTATATATATATATATATATATATATATATATATATATATACTATACATACATACATACAGACAGACAGACAGACAGACAGACATACATGTAACTACCACTCACGTGAGTTCTTTGGGCCACCCAATTTTCGGATAAAAACAAGAAATAAAAATAAAAGACATCACCGTAGCTGCTAGCTAGCAGCTAGCCATCAAATCTCTGTCACCAATGCGCCAGAATTTTAGTGGACCACACCAACGAATCACAGCTTAGTTCTTTTGTCCATAACCATAGCCAAAATGGTGGTGCAAGTGCGTCGAATAGGCCGAATAAAAATAAGAGTGCCAGGCTACTCGCATCGCCTCTTGCCGGTAGCCTCAAAATGGTGCTGCAAGGAATTTTGAAGAGTTTAATGGGAGATGCATCTGATATATGCTTTTATATTTATATATATATATTCTTGAAGCAAATGTGGGGCATTGGCTTGTTCACGATATGATTGCAATGACCACGAGTCCAGCCAAATTAATCGAGCCTTGTAGCATCCTTTTGGAAGGATCAAATCGGACAAGAAATCGATGAAACATAATTGAACAAGAAGCTGGCTTGAAATTGGCACGCCATCAGCCGTGATCTCAGTGCTGATCATTGGTGAAACGACGAGAACAAGTTGCATCCGAGTCACGGTGGACTTGGGCCCGGACCACTTAACCAACCCACTTGGAGACGGACATGACTCCAAATATCTGTCCCCGGTGAGACGCTTTTCACGTGAATTCAAACGGCGTCGCCGCTTAGCCGCAAAGACGAACAAGTTGCCACAAGCCAAATGCTAGAGCCGATGACAACGGTTCGAAAATGATTTGAAGTGATCTTTATTGGTTTCGTAAAAAAAAATTTCTTTCTTATTTGTTAACGAAATATCTGGTTGAATAAATAGAATATTTATTTAATTATTTATATAAAAATAAAAGTATTTTATTAAATTTATAATTTATTAAAAACTTAAAAAATATTAATAAAAAGTTTTAGCTTTAATGTTTCATGATTATCTTAAAAAAAGAAAATTAACAATGAGATTCAAACATGTTTTACTAAATTTTTTAATATATATGTTGAGGGGTAAAATCGTTATTACATTAATATCCGTGCGAGGCGGCTAAGGCTAACCTCCTCCCTTCGTCTCCCCCGGGCTTTCATAGCTCGGCCCTTCCAGGCTTCCGTAGCTCCTCCTCCCTTCGTCTCCCCCGGGCTTCCATAGCTCGGCCCTTCCAGGCTTCCGTAGCTCGTCCCTTCCGGGTTTCCGTAGCTCGGCCCTTCCGGGCTTTCATGGCTCGGCCCTTCCGGGCTTCCATAGCTCGGATTCATCGAGCGATCCACAACCTACACTACCTCCGCGGAACCTGATGCGGGAGAGCCCAGGCCTACCAGAACGGCATCCTAGACAAGGAATCATGTCGCGACGTGGCCTAAAACCTATCATAACCGCCCCATGCCTACTCAACCCGATCTCGAGACATCAAGGAGCTCTCCAGCCATCGATCCCTCAACAAACGGGATTCTAACGGCCCCACAACGGTCTGATTCTGTCCGCCTTCATATCGTAACAACCTTTGAACCTTCTAGAAGACTCTCAAGACTCAGGTGACAGTCTATAAATATCAGACTCGCAGATTCCCTCAGGTACGTACGCGCCTCCTTCTATACACACATCTTCTTACACGGGCACCTCCACTGCTCTCTCTCTCCGGCAGCTCGTCGCGCTCCTGCCCTCTGGAGCTTCCGATTGGCCGCCCCCGGAGAGGCCTCCCGGAGAGATCCACCTCCCCACTGTCTGGTTGATCGCCGATTTCTTCTCCACTAACTTGAGCGTCGGAGGGTCTTCCGCGGAGGACCACCCCTAGCGTCCCCCGCGTGTGGACTTTTTGTGCAGGTCCGCCCCCTCTTCCTGAAGATCGACCGCGTCCGAATCGGAGGACGGATCCCGGCGGCAACAATATATTTTATTTATTTTAAATATTTAATATATTAATGTGTATATATATATATATATATATATATATATATATATATATATTAAATATATTAAAAAACTAACGAAAATAAAAATGAATAAACGAGAATGAAACGAAGAATGCCATTGTCGACTGTTTATCCATTTAATCATTAATAATTATATATTTAGTTACTTATTCAGTTATTTAGATTAAAAATATTTTAATTTATTAAAATGATATCGATTAAATAAACGGTCAAACCAAAAAAAAAAAAAATTGCTCACGGCTCCCATGATGCCTCTTGCCATTGCCCGCCTGCGTGCCGGTGAAAAACCGCGTGCCCGATTTGAATACTTCTAGCTGCGGTGCCTTGTGCGTGGGCGCTGTGATCCTTTTGCTACCATTCTCTTTTTTTTCAACCGAAGCATAGCGACCAGGAAAAATGTGAAATGGTTCAAAGAAACAAAAAAGATTAAAAAAAAAAAAACTTCATCTAAATTCCATCAATGAGAGATATTATTGTTAATAAATTAGATAAGGTGATGCAGACAAAAAGAATTAAAATAATGCTATCCTTAAAGTGAGTCAATCATTAATTAAAGCAATTAAATAATTAAATATCAATTTATATATTTCAAACTCATTCACTTGTTCAACTAATTTGCTAACAGATTAAAATTTAAAAACTAAAGTAAAAAATTAATGATTAGCAAGTAAATTTGAGTTAAAACACATAGTACTTTTTTTCTATCCAAAATATGATTAAATTTAAAGTATTTCAATCTTTTCTTCTTATTGGTATTTTATTTTTTTATTGATGATGTAAGGATAGATCAATACTATAACAACTTTGCCACAATTTTTCTTTCTATTGATGCTATAAGGATAGCTTTCGCACATTTGGATTGGCCCTAATACTATGTAATACTTTAAATTGACCTGTTTATCTAATTAATTTATTAACAAAATAAAATTATTTGATTAAAAATTTAAATGAAAGTTAATAAATGACAAATGAACTTAACTAATAAGCGTATAACATTTTTTTTATTAATATAAAATTAAATTTGAATATCATACAGTTGTATGTAATTTTTGAATTCTTTTGTGCGAGACGGCAATCTTCATGCAAAATATAATTTTACCTGCCAGAAAAATTCCCAAGTTATGCGTAATAACCAGTTACGCTCAAATTTAACACACGGGAACATCCCCTCATGTACTAGAGATCCAACGCTATCCACGGTTCAAAGGGTAAAGGTGGACCCCACCCAATAATAATCAACTTTATCCAATCTCTTGTAGGTGGAGTGAAGAAGGCTTGCTAAATTGAAAACCATCCATCCTCCTGACGCGTCCATGTCACGTGCATCGACTAATTATTCATATTTAATTCAAATAGTTATCCCTAAAAAGATTTAATATCATCCACTTAATAGCAGGGGTCAAGGTGGACATGTAGATTAAACGTACACCCTATCCTATAATAATCAAGTCCGTTTTTATATTTTTTATATTTTTTTATTTTTTCAGTACAGATGGGTGACCACATCAATATAGAATGAATCCCAATATATCAAAATATAAAATTTGGATCAGAACATGAGGTCATGTATCTCTTTGCTTTCAGCTCCAAAATCTAGTATAGTCGGTGACCTTAAAGGCGATCTAGTTGGCCGCAGAATTGGCTTCCCTATAAATGTGTTGAATCAGAGCACTATAACTCTATGAAGGATGGATTGAATATCGATAGTCAAAGGGTTGGATGGCAAGCAAACGTCGGGATCCTAACGGAGCCAGTGGATAACAGTGATGGAATCTCCCTCGATGATAAGACAACGGAAGCCCAGAGTATGGATAGCACAGAAGATACCCGCCCAAGCAGCCAATAGCTCGGCCAAGGGCACCGATGAATCAAGGCCAAACCCACCAGCAGCCACAACTCACCATTCGGCCCTCATATCACAAAAGCTGAACCAGCAGATCTACCTCAAACACTCCCATCAAAATTGATTTTGACAAACCCTAGAGGTGGGGGCTCCCAAGAAATGATCATATACTGATACGCTGCCAGGGCAACATGGGAGCTCCAGAGGCCAAGGCTGTCAAAATCAAGAACTGTGTGATGGATAGTGTACTCCGCAGCTAAGGAGAAGACTATCCTAACGATCCTGTAGGAAGGAGCCGCCTCATCAGTGAACACCAACTGGTTTCAAAATAACCAAATCTAATTAGCAATGTAAGCCCTCGAGGTAACCTTCTAGTTGATGCCCCTCTCCAAGTCCCGCCTGATCAAACCCAGAAAGGAGATTCGGAGGAAAGAAGTACTTATGTCCCAGGACCAATCACCTGAAATATGTCATATCTATCTGGCTCTAGAGCAGGTGAAAATAGCATGGTCAACTGACTCCTTCAGGCCACATAACGGGCAAGTGAGTTGGATGCTCAAATCACGCCTTGAGAGAAGGGAGTAGGTGGAAAGATAGTTCCGAGCCAGCTTCCAAACAAATAACTGAACCTTAGGGTGAGTAGGGAGATGCCAGATCCATGCCACATCCATTAACTGCTGGGATTGTGGCCTATAAATCCTCAGAAAATCTCTAATAGGAGCCCGAGGCAGACATGATCTCCTCCAAAGCCTGATATCGGAGGTATAACCCGGAATGAGAGGAGTGGAAAGATTGCGACGACAGAGGTCACCCCCAAAGAGTATGGATAGCAAAGGAGTATGCCAAGCAGAATGGTCTTGGGTGATTAAATTAGAGACTCTCATGCCATTAGGGATGACAGTGCTGACAAAGGTAGGCCAACAAGACAAGGGGATATATGCAATCCACATATCCTGAACAACATCCACCGAGACTTCATCCCCAATCATCCATGAGATGCTATTCAGAATATCTAGAGTGTGCCGACAAACCTCTTTCCAGAAGAAGGAATGCCCACGTGTAGGCTGAGGATCATCAGAAGAAATCCAATCTCCATACTTGGCATGCATAAAGGAACTCTACATACAGTACGGTTCAAGAAGAAACCATGTGGCATGCCTAGCAAGCAAAGCCTCCCTCCGAACAGTAAGAGACTAGATCCCCAACCCCCCTCAGTGATCGGTAGATAGATAATGTTCCAAGCTACAAGTGAGTACCATGTCCATCCTGTATCAAGGCCCAGAGAAAGTCTTTGAAATATCTCTCAATCTTCCTCAAGCAAGTCAATGAATAGCTGCATTAGATAACAGATAGAGAGGAAGAGATGAAAGCACAAATCGTAATAGAATAATCCTCGCCACCATAGAAAGTCCAGTAACCTGCCATCCATCCATACGATCATGGATACGCCTCTTTAGGTCACTGAAGTCAGAGCTCCATGGTTGTCTCCCCATAATAGGAATCCCCGATAGAAAAGCTGGTCTGCCATAACTGAGATACCCATAATTGCATGATAGCCCCTCTTAAAGAAGACGTCATCAAGGGGGTAAAGCAGATCAAGGATTTACTCGGGTTAACTTTCTATCTAGAGGCACAACAATAAGACTGAAGTATAGAGGCAAAAGTGGTAGCATTGCTTATTAAAGCCTTGCCTAGAAGGATGCAATCATCGGCAAATAGCAGGTGGGATAGAGAGGGCCCTCGAGGCCCCGCGCTATAGGGATCAAAGAAGAGCCCTATTGTGCCTAAGATAGTGCCCGTGATAAAGCATCTACAGAGAGGATGAACAGAAATGGCGAAAGAGGACATCCCTGCATCAATCCGACCTCGGAGTGAAAGTAATCAGTCTGTCCCCCATTAATAAAGATCGAAAAGGATGGATGGTAAACACAGGCCATAATCCAGTCAATAAAGAGCTCCTCATACCCAAATTTATAGAGAGTGTGTCGAAGGAAAGCCCAACTCAGTATATCATAAGCTTTCTTCATGTCCAGCTTAACGGCCATGAGACAGTGACGAGCAGAGGCTCGTGAAGATCATGCATGAACTCCTAAGCAAGCAGGGCATTATCAGTGATGCTACGGTCTCTGAGGAAAGCCCCTTGCTCCGAAGAAATAAGACGAGGGATCACCGATCGCATCCGGAAGACCAAGAGAAGCGCACATATCTTATATAAGGTAGTGCAGAGGCTGATAGGCCGGTAGTACTGAAGAGTGGTAGCATCTGGCTGTTTAGGAACAAGGGTTACAAAAGTCCGATTCCACTCAGTGGGAATGACTTTCTACTGAAAGACAAGCTAGATGGCCTGTAGAACATCGTGACCCAAAATACCCCAATAATGGCGAAAGAAGAAAGAAGGGAATCCATCAGGCCCCAGGGCCTTATCCGTACCTAGGTCCCATAAACCCAACCGAATGTCCTCTACCAAAATGGGCCAAATAAGAAGGTCATTCTCTGTATCGGAGACCCTATTAGGGGTCAAGACAGAGCAATAGGGAGCCCATCACCAGTAAGAGCAGTCCATCTAGACCGAAAGAAATGAAGAATCTGATCCCTAATTACCTGATGATCCTACTGGAAGTGACCCTCATCATCAGCTATGCACCTGATACAGTACGCTGCTCGGCGTTTGAGAGTGGCCTGATGAAAGAATCTGGTGTTAAAGTCCCCTTCTTTAATCTGCTGGATCAGGGACCTCTGCTTCCAAAAGATCTCCTGCTGCAGAAGAAGGGAATGGTGGATTGATAGACTGAAGCGAAGGGACGACAGATCAGACTCATCAAGAAATCCCTCTTGATCCTCTTTGGCCTGGAGCGTAGCAATACTAGCTTCAACTTGCTCAACTTGCCTCACAATGTCCCCCATCTTCCTTCAATTCCAACTGGATAGCTTGTGTCTAGCAAGAACTAAACGCCTCGATAGCCTGTAGATAGCACTCCCTCTGATAGGCACTCGCCAAACCTCAAAAATGATAGCCCTAGCAGAAGAATAAGAAGTTCAAAACTTCTCAAATCTTAACTGTCGACTCCGTTGAAAACTTGCATCAAAAGATATGAGAAGAGGACAGTGGTCCGAGGCAATGCGGGACAAGTGGGTAACGATGGTAGAAGTATATTTATTTAAAATCACGTAGAGCCCCTTCGCTCTCATGCAATGTTTACGAGTATGATGGAGTGAAGAAGGGTTCCTAAATTGATAACCATTTTGTCCATGTTGTGGGCAAAACAAAACCAACGAAAATGGCCATGTGGACTTGCACTACCACAGACCCAATACTAATGAAGACCGTCTGATCTTCTATTTTATTCAGAATTATGTAAGAGCCTTTCGCACTCGTATGCAAAGGTTTGAAGTAGGGGTGTAATCGAGCCGAATTGAGTCGACATAGTGCTAAGCTCAAGCTCGATTCGATTCTAAAATTTAAAGCTCGAAATATGACTCGAGCTCGATTGAGTTTCTTATTTAGAGTTCGAACTCGAGCTTGATAAATACTCGATATACTCGTATCATCTCGAATTTCTATGTAACAATTTAAAAATAATTTTTAAATTAAAATAAAATATATTTTTAACTACATTAAAATAAAATATTGTAAATATGTATAATTATAAGGATAAACTAATAAAATTATGTAAGGTTGATTAAGCTCGCGAGCTTTTCGAGCGAGTATTTTAATATTCAAACTTAAACTTGATAATATATTCAAGTAGTTCGAGCTTGACTCGATAAGCAAATCGATTTCAAATATTTTTGAATCGATTTTGAGCTAGGAGTTGTCTTGTTTCAGTTACACTCCTAGTTTGGAGCAAAGAAGGCCTTCCAATTGATAACAGAAATGGGACACTAGACCACGATAGCTATTGTAAAGGCAATGACTGGACCTGTACCGATAAGGTTGGAGTCCTATTGAAGTCTCTATAATAATAATAATAATAATAATAATAATAATAATAATAATAATAATAAATAAATAAATAAATAAATAAATAAATAAATAAATAAACTAATATAATTGCAATCATTTATCCAATTGTCATTGCTCTTAAATAAACTTTGCACGTGCAAAAATAATAATAAAAGCTTTAGATATAAATCAATCAATCAAATATTACATTAATTATTTTTAAATAATAATTATTTTAATAACCTGTGACATAAATGCTAATCATTTTGTAAATAAAAAAAAAGAGCAAGGTGAAGAGAGTGGCATTTTGGTCTCTTCTTCTGCGTTAATGAAAATCATAAAGTTGGGTTTTTTTTTTTTTCATCCAATAGACACATGACTATAATTTTTATCATAGTCGTTTGTTTTATCTATTTCATCTCCATGCATGCTGCAAAAATTATCATGGCTTAGTTAAAGGGAGCAGTGACTATATTTTGATTCTCCTTTTGTGCGTTGTTCCCAAAAGTAATATTAAATCATGACCATAATAGAGAGAGAGTCACCGTGGACAGCACGTGGAGACGTGTGAACGCGCCAAAGTTCTTAGATATCAAAATTTTGATAATTCTATGACCAACAGTACTCATCCAATTTTGGTTGACTGGCTTAGATTGGTTCTGTGTTCGGTTGCAATGCAAAAACTATGAACACAATAAAAAAAGATCATGAAAAGTGATGACGCCAAGTCATCTTCTTCAAACGTCAAAAAAGATGAGCGTTCTTCTCTTCGACGCTCAAGTCAGTAAACTTGTCGCTCAGTTCTCGTTCTGTTGGAACCATTAAATCTTTCTTGTTGAGATAAGTTTCTTTGAACGGCGAGTGGTTAAACCGTTGCTGGATGAGGGCCACTTGTAGCAGTAACTGCCGATCGTGGCAGCACTTGCCCGTGATTTCAGTGAGCGAGGTACACGGCAATAGACCTCGAATCTCGGGATCTGTTGCCTGAGGCGGGTCATTGTGTATGCGAAAAAGGCACCTAGGACTAGAGCCATTGCTGGAGGCCGAAGCCAAAGGACAGAGCCAAAGGCCGGAGACGAAGGCCGTCGCTGGAGGCTGGAGCCAAAGGCCATCGCTGGAGGCCGGAGCCGAAGGCCGGAGATAAAGGCCGTCGCTGGAGGCCGGAGCCGAAGGCCGAAGACAAAGGCCGTCGCTGGAGGCCGGAGACAAAGGCCGTCGCCGAAGGCCGGAGCCGAAGGCCGTCGCCGGAGCCGAAGGCTGTCGCTAGAGGCCGGAGCCAAAGGCCGGAGATGAAGGCCATCGCTGGAGGCCGGAGCCGAAGGCCGAAGCCAAAGTTCCTTTTCTGGGTTTTGCTGTCACATCATTATCTCCGAAAATCGTGCAAAAGATAATACCACCCAGGGGAGACGGTCATCCGTATCTACCATTGTTGACGCCAGATCACCACCCTCGAGCGTCCGCGAGCGTCCGCGAGCGTCCGGTCGCTTCCTCCAGCGAGCTCCTCGCGCCTGCAAACAAGTCCCGGGGGCCGGAGATTCCGGCGGGGACCCTCCGATGCTCAAGTTAGTGCTCTGGGCAACGGCCGTGAGCTTGAGGAAGCTCGAAAGAGAAAGAGAGAGAGGCTCAGAGACAGGAGCTCTCCCTGTGAGCGTTTAGGAGTGTTATGAGTCTGTTACCTTCCCGGGGTCTCTCTTACCCTTGTTATAGATACCTGGAGTCTGCGGGCCTGGGGCGTGATCACTTGTCAGAGTAGTTGGTCGCAGGGCAAGGCCGATCGTTACGGCGCTTGCCAAACATGTCCCCTACGTCACCTTTTTGGTTGTCCTATGCGGACAGTGATGGGTGATAAAGTTAGTCATGTGGGTCCCAAGGTACAGCCATTGGGGGAGAAGGATGATGTTGAGTTGAAGCCAACTGTCCCTCGTAGAGTGCTGAGTATGGAGTGCTTGCGTGGCCCTGCTCATGCCCTTGGATGAGCTTGCATGGCACTGTTAACGGCGAGGGAGCTTGGCAGCTTAGAGGTGTCAGACTTGGAGGTGTCGGCCATGGAGGTGTCGGTCATGGAGGTGTCGGCCATGGAGCTATCGGCCATGGAGCTGTCGGCCATGGAGCATGGCCGAAGGGCTCTTTGGAGGCCGAAGGGGGGCTCCATCAGTTTCCTTCACGATTCTCTAATGGCGTTGGATCAGTCACATCAGATGCCCCATCGCCCCTGAGACGAAGCGGGCCCACCCTAGCAAGGAGAAAGGGGCGTCACCTCCCAAGTGGCTGATCCTCACCCGACTTTGGGGTCTTTAACCTTTGACATGAAGTTTGAATGTGGGTCCCTGTCCACATGCCATTGAGGCAAAGAGCCAATGATGCCGCAATGATGCTCCTGAGACAGAGGGAGCCGTTGCCGCGAAGGCAGAGATAAGCCGCTGAGGCTGTAATAAGGCCACTGAGGCTAAAACAAGATGGCCAAAGCAGAAATAAAGCCACAGTGGCTGAAATAAAATTGCCTCTGTGTGCTTGTGTGCTGCTTCGGAAGGTGACTCAAGCGGGTATGGGCTGTTAGGGATTTGAACCGACTCGGGGCGTATGCTAGCCAGGCCGAGTGGTATCCGTTAGTCTCCATACCGTCGAGCTACTCTGAAACCACCTCGGGGGTTTCGTGGCTGGCCCGAGGGGTGACTCGAGGTCGCTGGAATCATAGGTCTTGAACCACCGCGGGGGTTTCGCAGCCGGCCCGGGGGTAACCTTTTGATCACAGAACCGTCGAGAGCCTTTTGAATGGTTGGTTTTCCCATAATGCATTTAGATACTAATGAAAAGAAACTTTTTCTTGTAGTGTACTTAGCTCTTTGTTGGAGGAATTTGTCTCCTTCTGCTTCGTTTTGGGAGGCTCCATGTTTGTGGCTTTTGTTGGTGAGCTTGGAGGGGCTCTTTACTTTTGGCGTAAAGTTTAGAGGTGGTTGCCCGTCAACTATGAGCAGAGGAGTTAGCCTCTCCCAGCTGTGAGCTGTCATGGGGCTTCTTGATAGCTGAAAGTAACCGGCGATATGTTGCAAGTGTACAATTTAAACGAAGGTATTACCTGACTGGCCATTGGCCGCTAATGCAGAGTTGAAGCCGCTGAGGCTGAAATGAAGCCGTTGAGGCTGTGTCGAAGCCACTGAGGCAAAGTTGAGGCCGTTGAGAGCCTTTTGAACCCCGGAGGGTGACCTGAGAGTTAAAAGTCATCAGGAGCCTTTTTAACCCCGAAGGGTGACCTGAGAGTTGAAAGTCGTCAGGAGCCTTTTGTAACGAGTTGGCCTCGAGCTTTTTGTGCTGAGCTGGGGTCGAGCTTAGAGTGTCGGCGCTTGGGGTCGACTGAGGTCTTCCCTGCTGGACCCGGGCTTATGGTGCCGGCGCTTGGGGTCGACCGAGGTCTTCCCTGCTGGAACCGGGCTTATGGTGCCGGCGCTTGGGGTCGACTGAGGTCTTCCCTGCTGGACCCGGGCTTACGGTGCCGGCGCTTGGGGTCGACCGAGGTCTTCCCTGCTGGACCCGGGATCACGGTGCCGGCGCTTGGGGTCGACCGAGGTCTTCCCTGCTGGACCCGGGCTTACGGTGCCGGCGCTTGGGGTCGACCGAGGTCTTCCCTGCTGGACCCGGCTTATGGTGCCGGCGCTTGGGGTCGACCGAGGTCTTCCCTGCTGGACCCGGGCTTATGGTGCCGGCGCTTGGGGTCGACCGAGGTCTTCCCTGCTGGACCCGGGCTTATGGACGCCAAAGCAAGGTTGGTCTTGCAAGGTAAATCTTCCCTGCATGGCATTTTTAAGTATTAATAAAAGAAAATTGTCTTAAGTGTAATGTACTTAGCTCTTGTAGCTCTCATGTTTTCCTTTTGCAGATTTGAGCACTTCCGCCTGCTGGTGGTTTGCCCCCAGGGAATCATGTTAGTTGGATTGGAGGTGTCGTTGCCCTTACTTGGGCCTTCCCTCGCGTTGGAGGCCAGGACGAGATGCCTGTGGCCGGGAAGAAGCTGGAAACCGGGACAAAGCTGGAGTCCATTGAGGAAAGCCTCGACAGTTGGCGGTCATTGAAGATGAATGGCTGGGAGAGTCCATCAAGGGCGTTGCTGAGAGTAAAAAGGTCGGCTGAGTTGCTGGGAGGGCTCTTTGCAGAGAGATTGATTACCCTCGGTGCTGAAGCTTAAGAGCAGCGAAATCCGTAAAAGGTTCTGGGCTCAGTTTGGCTTTTGGGTGTAACAGAGAGAAGGAGAGAGAGGAAAGTTAGAGTCTAACAGTCAAAGCCTTTTGTCTTTATCTTCCTCCTTGCATTAATTGCAACAACACCTCTCGGCTTGCCACCATCAGAAATTAAAATGCCCATAAATGCTTGAGGTGACGGATAATGTCTCAAGTCCATCCCTTTTGGAAATTATTCTGCTACCCATGTTGCAGTCCACCTCTGGCCAATTTTTGAGCCTTTGAGTGAGCTCTTCCAGCCGCCAGTGTTGTTCATCCAAATGCTTCCTCATCTTATGATTAAGGTCCTCCCCAGATGACTCGAAAGACTAACAGAAGGCTGGAGATCGGTGGTGCTCAGGTGAAGCTTGATGGTGATAAGCTTCTCTATGAGGAGATTTTCCGCGAGCGGATCACTAGCCAACTGGTGCAGCTATCATGGGCGATGTGAGAGGCTTGGGGTGCTGCTCAGTGGCCCCCGAGCGTTGCTTCTGCAGTTTATGAACTGCTACTTTCAAAGCTTGATCTTGTTGATTGAGGATGGCCAGCTGGTTAATCAAAGCAGCTGAAGTTGGTGGTGAAGGAGGGGCAAGGAGAGAGAGAGACTGGTCTTTTGTCGCTCAGTGCGATGTGGATGCCCCCCAGCACGATTGGTAAGAACCTCTGACATGTGCATCACCACCATGGCTATCTTAAAGGGGACGGAGACTTATAGCTCAAGGAGACAGAGCTTTCTTTCCTTCAGTGCATGCCCCCCTTCCTGGCACGCCAATCTGATGACGCCAAGTCACCTTCTTCAAACGTCGGGGAAGACGGGCGTCCTTCTCTTCGACGCTCAAGTCAGTAAACTTGTCGCTCAGTTCTCGTTCTGTTGGAACCATTGAATCTTCCTTGTTGAGATAAGTTTCTTTGAACGGCGAGTGGTTAAGCCATTGCTGGATGAGGGCCGCTTGTAGCAGTAACTGCCGATCGTGGCAGCACTTGCCCGTGATTTCAATGAGCGAGGTACACGGCAATAGACCTCGAATCTCGGGATCCGTTGCCTGAGGCGGGTCATTATATGTGAAAAAGGCACCTAGGACCGGAGCCATTGCTGGAGGCCGAAGCCAAAGGTCGGAGCCGAAGGTCGTCGCTGGAGGCCAGAGCCAAAGGCCAGAGACGAAGGCCGTCGCTGGAGGCCGGACCCAAAGGCCGGAGCCAAAGGCTATCGCTGGAGGCCGGAGCCAAAGGCCGGAGACAAAGGCCGTCGCTGGAGGCCGAAGCCGAAGGCTGGAGCCGAAGGCCGTCGCTGGAGGCCGGAGCCAAAGGCCGGAGATGAAGGCCGTCGCTGGAGGTCGGAGCCGAAGGCCGTCGCTGGAGGCCGGAGCCGAAGGCCGGAGCCGAAGGCCGGAGCCGAAGGCCATCGCTGGAGGCCGGAGCCGAAGGCCAGAGACAAAGGCTGTCGCTGGAGGCCAGAGCCGATGGCTGGAGCCGAAAGCCGGAGCCGAAGGCCGGAGACAAAGGCCATCGCTGGAGGCCGGAGCCGAAGGCTAGAGACAAAGGCCGTCGCTGGAGGCCGGAGACAAAGGCCAGAGCCGAAGGCCGGAGACGAAGGCCGTCGCCGAAGGCCGAAGCTGAAGGCCGGAGCTGAAGGCCGTCGCTGGAGGCTGGAGCCAAAGGCTGGAGACGAAGGCCGTCGCTAGAGGCCAGAGCCGAAGGCCGGAGCCGAAGGCCGTCACTGGAGGTCGGAGCCGAAGGCCGTCGCTGGAGGCCAGAGCCGAAGGCCGGAGCCAAAGTTCCTTTTCTGGGTTTTGCTGTCACATCATTATCTCCGAAAATCGTGCAAAAGATAATACCACCCAGGAGAGACGGTCAGCCGTATCTACCATTGTTGATGCCAGATCACCGCCCTCGAGCGTCCTCGAGCGTCCGGTCGCCTCCTCCAGCGAGCTCCTCGCGCCTGCAAACAAGTCCCGGGGGCCAAAGATTTCGGCGGGGACCCTCCGACGCTCAAGTCAGTGTTCTGGGCAACGGCCGTGAGCTTGAGGAAGCTCGAAAGAGAAAGAGAGAGAGGCTTAGAGACAGGAGCTCTCCCTGTGAGTGTTTAGGTGTGTCATGAGTGTGTTACCTCCCCAGGGTCTCTCTTACCCTTATTATAGATACTGGAGTCTGTGGGCCTGGGGCGTGATCACTTGTCAGAGTAGGTGGTCGCAGGGCATGGCCGATCGTTACGGTGCTTGCCAAACATGTCCCCTACGTCACCTTTTTGGTTGTCCTATGCGGATAGTGATGGATGATAAAGTTAGTCGTGTGGGTCCCAAGGTACAGCCGTTGGGGGAGAAGGATGATGTTGAGTTGAAGCCAACTGTCCCTCGTAGAGTGCTGAGTATGGAGTGCTTGCGTGGCCCTGCTCATACCCTTGGACGAGCTTGCATGGCACTGTTAACGGCAAGGGAGCTTGGCAGCTTAGAGGTGTCGGCCTTGGAGGTGTCGGCCATGGAGGTGTCTTCCATGGAGCTGTCGGCCATGGAGCTGTCGGCCTTGGAGCATGGCCGAAGGGCTCTTTGGAGGCCGAAGGGGGGCTCCGTCAGTTTCCTTTATGATTCTCTAATGGCGTGGATCAGCCACATCAAAAGCTTTTGCTATCTTTTCTAACTTTGGAGTAACTGGGAAACAACTTAAATCAGCCCAAAACAACTTAATATTAGTTCTAAAACTTTAGAAACAGTTTAAGTTGAAAATTCAAAAAAATTTATATTCTTAATTTAACTAATTCAATAATCAATCCAAACCAATGTAACCTTGATTGGGTCGGACAATGTTAGTTCCACTATTGATCGATTTGGTTATGATTCCAATAATTAAAAGAAAAATTTGGGTAACAAAATTAAGAAAAAATTATGATTTAATTTTGACCAACTTAGGTTAGACTACTTTTTCTAATTTTTAGTTCAATTGCAAACTCATAAGTGAGAGCTGACCAAAATCATCAGTAAATTTTGCTATTTTGAAATCATCATAAAAAATAAAAAAAATTACAAATGATTCCTCTTACTTTTGTAAGGATTGGGTAGCCAATCAAAGTATTGCCTGATTTGTTGTTTTATAGTGCACCTATTAATTAAAAATCTATTTTATTCTTAATCCATTTTTTATGTACAACAACAAACACACTCCCATTTTATACTTAACCTGTTTTTTCTATGCAACACACATATCTAGATTTGATCACCTTTCAATCTTTGAATTCATATAATACATAAATTCTAAAGATAAAAAAGTGAATAAAATAAGATGGCTCTAGGATTCGTGTGAATCCAAGGATGAAGAAGATGATCGAATTTTAAATTTGACTATATTCAAATGTAGACAAATCTACCTCTACACATATATACATATAAAGAGTTGGACTTGACTACATAGTTAATATTTGATTATCCTTTCCATCCTTAATTCATATAGATTTCGAAGCCATCCCATATTTTCTGTCTTATAATTATGATCTATGTAGATTTAAGAAAGGAAAGGATGATCGGATATGTGTTTGGCTACATGCAAGTATAGATAAGTCCAGCTTTATATAGAGAAAGATAGGAAACTAGACTTGACCACATTCAAATTGAGCTAAGTGCAAAATTTGATTACTTTCCCATCTTTAAATCTATACGAATGCTAAAGTCATCTTACTTTTTATATCTTTCTTATCTTTTGAATCCATAAATTGTGTGAATCTAAGGATGATTAGATATATATTGGATTCATTCGAATGTAGTTAAATTTGAGATGTAGTCACTTTTTTCATTCTTAAATTCATATGAATATCGAAATAATCTCATTTTTTTTATTTTTTTATCTTTAAGTTTTATAAACTGTGGTTCAAATTGAGAAAGATGATCAAATTTAATTTTAATTACATTTAAATGTATATATATATATATATATATATATATATACGTATGTGCATGCATGCAGGTGTGTGTAAGAAAGAGAGAAAGAAATTGTATACATAAATAGATATGCAAAGCTTTCAAAATGGACCTTTTGTTTATTTTGCTATGCATCGCATGGGTCCCTTGCTTCTTTGCCTTCTAAAATTGAAGGCAAGAGTCGCGATCATGGCAAGGGTTTAGGTTGCAGAAAGGTTACACCTCCCCAGCTAAAAGCCAAAGGGAGAAAAACAAGAGCAATCATTTATTATTTGTATGCTTGCCTTAATTCATGTATAATGCATTGTCAACAATCCCTTCCTTTAGCCATATATTACAGATATAAATAAAATAAAAATATATATATGATAACCATTATTTAATACTTTTACTTATACTTGCTATCAAATAAATAATATAATTTAAAATTTTATTTTTTAAAATAATCTCCAAAATAATTCTACGTTTGAAAATATGTTATATGCTCTGATTTGGAAACAAAAAAAAGGGCCTCATATTTAGTTATATATAATAGCTATTTTATCAATAATTATATTAATATTATAAATTTTAAAATTATTTTTGAGATAAGTAACGATCACTATGGTGATTAATAATAGTTCCAGCGAGGCCTGTTACAACGACACTATGGCTGCTTCGCGTTGGCTGATCATGTAGACGAAAATCCAAGATTGGCATGAAGCCAAATTAATATTGAAGGTTTTATAAAATATTAATGCTTTATTCCGAGAATAGGGATACAAATAGGGATGTCAAAAAGTTTTTTCGAGAATAGGGATACGAATTCCGTAGGAACAGTTTATTCTCTTTGTTATTCTAGATTTCTGTTTGGATGAAAATCTGGTATTCCATGTTATTCCAGTGCAATTAATGCAGTGTTATTCCAAATGATGTTTGGATGACATGGGAATAAGCATGTATTTCAGTAGGAATAGATAAAGAATTTTCTAAAATTTCAAAGATACCCCATCCAATAAAAATGGTTTATCAATTTTTATTTTTTAAATGACATGAATAAATTATTATTTATTAATAAATAAGGTAATAAATTAATTATTTTTAAAAAATAATATAAGAACATACTTAATAATTATTTTATATTAATAAAGAAAAAAAATTAACATTCTATAAAATTTATTTAATTTTAAATATATATAAAATTTATTTAATTTATTAATTGAAAATTATTATTTATAAGAAATAAGGTAATAATGAATTATTATTAATAGCATAATATAAGAACATACTTAATAAATTATTTTATATTAATAGAAAAAAAATAACATACTTAATTTATTATTTTCTATTAATAAATTTTTTTAATTTTAAATTATATTATAAATAAATTTATTTAATTAATTTATGAATAAATTATTATTTATTAATAAATAAGGTAATAAATTAATTATTATTATTAAATAAATAGAAGAACATACTTAATAAATTTATTTCATTTAAAAAAAAATAAATAAATTTATTTTATTTTAACTATATATTATAAATACTTTATTTAATATATTTAAATGATATATAAATAAATTTATTTATATATTTAAATGATATTATAAATAAATTTATTTAATATTTAATTTAATGCCATCCGTGCTCCTGGAATAGCTACAGTGAGAATAGGAGCTATTCCATCCAGTATCATAGAATAAAAAAATTGGTAAGAAAAAGTTAACTAAAATAGCTAATCTACTGAGCCCACATACATTTTTCCTTCTTTTGAGGGAATAAGGGGGAAAGGGCCTATTACAGGCCTTATTCCCTCCCCCAAACACTGCCTATAAGAAGAAATGGCACTGACCGGGCTCACCCAGCTACTGTGGGAATCTCATTTAATAGCGCTGGCGTTGCTCACTGTTCTTCTGTACTCTCATCGCAGTCACGGGCTTCACATCCCTGAACAAATTCACTGGGAGAGATTTAAAATTCGAAAGCAAACGATCAACCTGGTTAGCACCATCACCCTCCAACCTGAAGGAATCCTTGGTCCACATCGTAGATAGTTTTACCATATCTCTTTTAAAACATTATAAGAAAATATATTTTAAAAATAAATAATAATAGCTACACTGCTATAGATTGATTGGGAAATTTTAACATGAGATTCCCGGCAATCTTAAACTTTCTAACAACTTTGTTAATAGAAATGAATTTATACTATATTTCATATTTTATCAGCCTAGAAATCAAGATGAATTAAATATTTTAATGCCTTCACCGTAGAACTACTGGTCGTAATATTAAGGTCATAATGCTTGAAGCACGGACTACTATCACGTCATAACTTCTTTGCTGACACAAGCTTGAAACAATCTGCAATGGTTTTTTTCCCAGGTTCCCATTATATCACAGGTTGTAGATGAAAGCTGAAGGCTTTGGACTGCAGATAGAGGCCACCCATTCATCTCCAAGCCTTAATTTTAAACGCAATCCATTGCATTGTCTTTTCTTTTGTAATCCTCTGTCCACTGTCCTCATCTTGGGTTACAAGAAAAGATGTCTTTCTTGGCGGAAGCCTAACTTTTCTCTTGATAGGTCACCACCACATCCAACACACTCCTTTCTCTAAATTATTCTACAAAATATATGCTCCACTCACCCACCTTTCTCCTTTTTTTTTTTTTTATCTTCTTTTTTAAAAGAAGACTCACTACCTTGCTCCCATTGCTTTTTTTTATACTCTCTTTCACCCTCACCATGTTCACAGGTATTCTCAATTAATATTAATCACGTGTACAGCACATGCCTGCTATATCTAATATGTCAAGGAGAAATTAAGGAATGCCATCATCTTCCGATCATATTTATTCTACCAATTATTCAGACTTCTCATTCACAAAGATTGGTAGCTTCATCTTTTTTTTTAGTATTTACATGTCCAAGCAACACATAAGCCATTCTTCAATCATGTTTAATTTGCACTCCCTTGTTTGATCTTGCATTTAGCTATGCCATGCATGTTATGCTCGTCCTATATAATTACATGCTCACGTTTAAGAATATTATTATTTGATTTGAATACTTATAATATTACAAGTATAAATAAAGATATTATAAATATATAATAAGACAAAAATAGAGAATAGAAAAGAATTATATGCTTGTGTAAATTCAAAAAGTTGAGATATTGTATGATTTTAATCATTCATCTTATTTTTTAAGTTTAAATTTTTAATAATTTGCAAAGGTTAGATGGAATATTTTTTTCATAGCTACTAAACCATTTCAACATATAAGATAAGAAATCAATATAAATAGGTAAGCACATAAATTGTATGGTATATGAAGCAAAATATACTTAAGTTTTTTCTTTGGCTGCATGACTTGAGGATGTTATAGAATTTATATAAATCTTGATAAATCTTAAAATTGAGGGACTAACATTACCTAATGGCGAAATCAAATAAAATATGCATCAAAAGCTTATTAAACTTTTTTTAAAAAAATAGATCAGTTCTTAGTTTAGGTTGTTTACTCATAAAAACCTTTAACTATGGTGGATGAGAACACGGTAATGTTAGCTTCACTTTTGATTGAATTCCTTTGACATTTGTAGAGTTCAATATAATCTTCTCATATAATTATTTTGATTTAATTCCTCTAAAAGTAATAATTTTTTAACTCAATTATAATGCTAAACTTTGTACAGAACAAACTTTAAGATAAAGCAAGATGATTTTCATTAAAAAAAATAATGTAAACCTATCATTCTCCAGCTCCAAAGCATATTATTTACTTGAACTCAAATTCACATTTCTTTGTTGAACAGAGCTTCCTCTAACAATTTTTCCAATGACATCTACAACATTATAACAAAATATCAAAAATACAATTGCAATCAAAGTCATCATTGCTAGTGAAATGAAAAAATATAATTAAATAGACATTATAACAAACCTGCTAGCAAATAGTCATTGCCACACTAATTCTCAATATTCTCAAACTCAATGAAATCAAACTTGTGTCTTGGAACAGAAGAACCATCAACACAGCTTTTTTGGACAATAGTAGTTGCATAGAACATTAGCATGAGCTCATTATCATTGATAACATAGTCATTTTTTTTATTCATTTGATAGTAACATTTTTAATCATATAATCATGCCCTCTCAAAATACCTCTAAATCTGGAGATGAAGTTATTCTTAACAACTGCTTCATTATAATTAGCTTAAAACATAAGAGAAAGGCACATCTTATAAATATAATAAGCAACGAAGTGTAGTAGTCTGATAATACAACTCTAATTGATACATGGAATACATAAGAATTTGACATTAAATAATGAAAAAAGAAAAACAAAATCTTGCAACCAAATGTCACTATACCTTTTTATCAAGGAAAATCATTTTAGTGCTAATTAACTCCTTATTTTTGTGAAAGTTAAGAATATTCTATGATCTTGAAACCCTACCTTAATTTTTCAATCATCCTTCTTAACAATGAAACATCAAAATATACTAATTACTTATACATAAGAATACAAAGAAAATTAACATGTAAAAATCATCATAAGAAGTACCTAACATTCATAATATATTAAATATAGAAATTACCTCACCATTGAACAATCATCAATAACTCTTTTTAAAGAAATATTAATAATTTTAGTTGGTTGATTTGTTGAAAAGTATTCCATAATCGTCTCATGCGGAATGAAAGTAGAACAACATTATATGCCTACCAATATAAGAAACCAAAAAGGTGATGGTTATCACCCCCCTCCCCCCCCCCCCCCCGGTTCCCTTTCACGCTTTGAAGATGGTTGGAGATTGTAAACGTCATCCCTTATCCTTACTATGTGAAACAATAACGACTTTATTAATGTCATAAAGGGCCAAGCTCAAAGTTAGGTTAGGAATGTATGACTCAAAGCCACCCTAATGAAAATCTCTTAAAGCTCAAGCTCTGAGTCCAACCTGATGGCGCCAAGACACCTTCCTCGAACGTCGGGGATGACGGACGTCTCCCTCCTCGAAGTTCTGCAAGAAAAGTCCCGGGGACCGGTGGCGCCGGTGGGGACCCTCCGACGATCAAGTCAGTTGCTTGGGCTCAGACAAAGAACAGCTCCAGCGAAGAGGAGCTGAGGCGGTTAGGGTTTTTGCTGGGAGGAAGAAAGCTCAGAAAAACCAGAGTTCAGATCCCACTTACAGTGTGAGCATGTGCCTTTTATACCTGTCTGAATACCCCGACTTGCGGCTTGGAAGATCTTCATCGTACCGTTGACACGTGTGATGCCACACGTGCCGGTAGCTATGTAGGCGTTCAGTGTACGTCGCCGGTTGATATGACTGGGCACCATTGCTAGAGGTAGCGAGTCGTACGCCGTAGCGAGGCGTGGTGATGCACAGGGACATGCAACCCGCCAAACACCGTTATGAGGCATGGCCCCTCCGTAACGGGGCACAATCACGGGAGTACCGAATGTACGCCATGGCAGGGCATGGTCACGCACAGGGGCATGCAACGCGCCAAACACGTTATGAGGCATGGCCCTCCGTAACGGGGCACATCACGGGAGTACCGAATGGTACGCTGTGGTAGGGCATGGTCACGCACAGGGGCATGCAACGCGCCAAACATCGTTATAAGGCATGGCCCTCCGTAATGGGGCACAATCACTGGAGTACCGAATGGTACGCCGCGGCAAGGCATGGCCATGCGCTGAAAATCATGTGTGAGCACCGTGCAACCTGATAGTTGTTGTTTTCCTTGGCAGTCGAGCCGCATGCTAATCACCGATGACCCCACCCCCCGACCCCGAGGGGGTACCGGGGGTGGGGGAATGACAGTGCACCCCGAGACCGATTGGGGCCTCGGGGTTAAGAAATGATGACCCCACCCCCCGACCCCGAGGGGGTACCGGGGGTGGGGGAATGACAGTGCACCCCGAGATCGATGGGGGCCTCGGGGTTAAGAAATAATGACCCCACCCCCCTACCCCGAGGGGTACCGGGGGTGGAGGAATGACAGTGCACCCCGAGACCGGTGGAGGCCTCGGGGTTAAGAAATGATGACCCCACCCCCCGACCCCGAGGGGTACCGGGGGTGGGGAATGACAGTGCACCCCGAGACCGGTGAGGGCCTCGGGGTTAAGAAATGATGACCCCACCCCCGACCCCGAGGGGGACCGGGGTTGGGGGAATGACAGTAGCTGTCGTTACCTTTTCTGACGACGCTGGGATCAGTCATATCAGATGCCCCCTCGCCCTTGGGCGAAGCGGGTCCCACCACTGAGGCTCAAGGGGCGTTCTCCACGTGGCTGATCCCTGTCCTCGTCTTTTATGCTGACGGTGCGGGGAATGTAAGGAGGCGGCCTTCCATACACTATGCCAGCCACGATCACCCTCGAGAACGAGGACTGGCTCTTCGGAGTCCACGCGAAAAGGCGTATCATCATTTCCTCTCATTACGGCGATGTCAGCGAGGTCCCATCACTGGCTGGGGGCGTGCCACACCACGCGCCAGGGGTTCCTCGAGGCGAACCGGTGTATGGCAAGGAGCCGCGTGGCCGACGAGACATGGCGGGACGTTTTGAAAACTCAATAAAGCTAGGTGAGGGGGGTGGACCGATGCCACACCACCTTTGCCATCGTCTTCTTCCTTGCTTGCTCTCAGTTTCTCCTGCGACCTGCGAGCCCACGCCCGGTTTCTTTGCCCTCCCAGGTTAGCTTCCCCTGTCTTATTCATGAGTTCCCCCTCTGGACCTCGGAGGACGGTTTCTGAGGACCGTCCTCCCTCTGTGAGGCGCCATATCTCTCCCACTCCTCCCCCACTTGAGTGGTCCTCTGATCCAGAGGACCACGTCCCTTTGGCCCGGCGACAGGCCACCGGTGGGGCCCCATCGAGGGGCCACCGGCTGAGGCTGGGACCTCCTCAAGGGCGGAGGAGTCCCCAGAGGGGACGGCCTCCTCCATGAAGCGGTCGGACCTGGAAAGGATCCGGGCCCGCTACAGGATCCCCCGGGAGATTGAATTATTCCCGCCAACTCCTGACGACCGGTCATCTCCTCCCGACCCGGTCGGGTAGCTCTCTACGAGATCTGCCTACAGGCAGGTCTTCGTCCCCCTTTTCATCCTTTTTTTGTCAACCTCCTTGACTTTTACTCCTTGACCCCCCCCAGCTAGTCCCGAATTCTTTGTCGTGTAATTAGTGCCTTTGTCATTCTCTGTCACCGTCTAGGTATCACCCCTAGGATTAGCTTATTTCGCAACTTCTATTCCCTCTGAACCCTATTGGGTCGGGGCTGGAACAGCCAGTGATGGGACCTCGCTGACGTCGCCGTAATGAGAGGAAATGATGATACGCCTTTTCGCGCGGACTCCGAAGAGCCAGTCCTCGTTCTCGAGGGTGATCGTGGTTGGCACAATGTACGGAAGGCCGCCTCCTTACATTCCCCGTACCGTCAGCAAAAGACGAGGACAGTGATCAGCCACGTGGAACGCCCCTTGAGCCTCAGCGGTGGGACCCACTTCGCCCAAGGGGCGAGGGGCATCTGATATGACTTATCCCAGCGTCGTCAGAAAAGGTAACGGCAGCTACAGTCATTCCCCACCCCCGGTACCCCCCTCGGGTCGGTGGGTGGGGTCATCATTTCTTAACCCGAGGCCCCCACCGGTCTCGGGGTGCACTGTCATTCCCCCACCCCCGGTACCCCCTCGGGGTCGGGGGGTGGGGTCGTCATTTCTTAACCCCGAGGCCCCCACCGGTCTCGGGGTGCATGTCATTCCCCCACCCCCGGTACCCCCTCGGGGTCGGGGGGTGGGGTCATCATTTCTTAACCCCGGCCCCCACCGATCTCGGGGTGCACTGTCATTCCCCCACCCCCGGCACCCCCTCGGGGTCGGGGGTGGGGTCATCATTTCTTAACCCCGGGCCCCCATCGGTCTCGGGGTGCACTGTCATTTCCCCACCCCCGGTACCCCCTCGGGGTCGGGGGTGGGTCATCGGTGATTAGCATGCGGCTCGACTGCCAAGGAAAACACAAATCAGGTTGCACGGTGCTCACACATGATTTTCAGCGCATGGCCATGCCTTGCCGCGTACCATTCGGTACTCCCGTGATTGTGCCCCATTACGGAGGGCCATGCCTCATAACGATGTTTGGCGCGTTGCATGCCCCTGTGCGTGACATGCCCTGCCACGGCGTACCATTCGGTACTCCCGTGATTGTGCCCCGGCATACCATTGCATACCATGCCGTACCGGTACTCCCGTGATTGTGCCCCGTACGGAGGGCCATGCCTCATAACGGTGTTTGGCGCGTTGCATGCCCTGTGCATCACCATGCCTTGCTACGGCGTACGACTCGCTACCTCTAGCAATGGAGCTACACTGCACCTACACAGCCCGGACACGTGTGGCATCACACGTGTCAACGGTACGATGAAGATCTTCCAAGCCGCAAGTTGGGGTATTCAGACAGGTATAAAAGGCACATGCTCACGCTGTAAGTGGGATCTGAACTCTGGTTTTTCTGAGCTTTCTTCCTCCCAGCAAAAACCCTAACCGCCTCAGCTCCTCTTCGCTGGAGCTGGTTCCTTGTCTGAACCCAAGCCACTAACTTGATCGTCGGAGGGTCCCCACCGGTGCCACCGGTCCCCGGGGACTTTTCTTGCAGGACTTTGAGGAGCGAGACGTCTGTTTCCCCGACGTTCGAAGGAAGGTGACTTGGCGTCATCAGATTGGCGCGCCAGGAAGGGGGTGTAAGAAAGACATCGAACCAGCGCTTTCTTCTTTCTCCTGTCTTCAGGACTTTAAAGCCATGGTGACACTCGAACGAAAGGAGCTTCAGCCGGTCGCGCTGGGGGGCAGCGCTGCGGGGCTGGTCCACCCGCGGAGGCCCCCCGCTCTCGCATCCTGTTTCCGGAGCCTCCGAATCTCCAGGGGGCAGGGCCTTCTGCTCCGCAGAATGACGCCCTGTCTGCTCCGCACAACCCCAAGAAGATCGATTCGCTGCCCTGGCCACCCAGGTCCAGTCGCTGGCGGCGATGGTCAAGGCATGCAGCACCAGCAAGCAGCCTTGCGGCAACCGGAGCCGAACCCGTCTGTCCCTGGGTGATGCAGCCTAGCCAGCACTCCTCCCGCCGGAGGTCGCCCGTTCCTGCAGATCATCACCGCCGATCCCCGGCCAAGCCGCATCCCGCGAAGCATCCAAAAGGCCCCGGTCTCCCTCTCGCCACGCCAGCGTCTCTCCTAAGCGGCGGCACGGAAAGGAGGCGGAGCGCACGCGCCGGCATCGCCGCCCCGCTCTTCTTCTGAGTCTTCGGGGGAGGGCTCCTTTGATGGCCGGATGCCTCGTCGAGCTGAGCGTCGACTCGAGGAGTGCAACCAGAAGCTGGAGGAGCTCAGCCGTCGGATCACTCACCTGCCGGAGACTGATTATGACAGTCGGCCTCCTCTGTCTCGCCGCATCATGGAAGAGCCTATCTCTACCAGGTTCCGCCTTCCTCAACTGGACCCATACGACGGGACCACGGACCCCCTGGACCATTTGGAGAGCTACAAGGTGCTCATGCAAGTTCAGGGGGCCACTGACTCGCTCATGTGTGTGGCTTTCCCGGCTACTTGAAAAAAGCTGCCCGGGCCTGGTATTCTCGCCTGCCGCCACGAAGCATCGACTCCTTCCGCCAGTTGGAGAGGGCTTTTCTGGCCCACTTTGACGCCTGCCGGAAGATCCCGAGGGTGGCAGACAGTCTGTTTGCCGTCCAGCAGAAGAATGGCGAGTCTCTGCGGACTATGTCGCCCGGTTCAAGGAGGCCGCCTTGGAGGTCTACAACCTGGAGGACTCGGTGGCAACCCTGGCTTGAAGCGGGGGCTTCGCCCTTCTCGCTTCGCATACTCTCTGACAAAAAGCCGCCGGGTTCCTACTCCGAACTTCTGATCCGCGCCCAGAAGTACATCCGGGCGGACGAAGCTGACTTTTCCCGGCGTGAAGCCGGCGGGAGTATACCCCGGAAGCCAACCCAGCCAGAACCTGCGGAAGCCCGCCAGGAGGCCCGAGCCTCCTCGCCGACCAGACAACCGTCCTCGACCTCCTGCACCGAGAGACGGGCCTTACACTCCGCTGCTTGCTCCAATATCCCAGATCCTGCTCGAGATCGAAGGGGAGCCCTATCTGCAACGCCCTCCTCCCATCAACCCGAAGATTCCCCGGAACAAAAATCTCTACTGCCGCTACCACCGGGACCATGGCCACAACACCGACGACTGCCGACAGCTGAAGAAAGCCATTGAAGACCTCATTCAACAAGGCCACCTGAGGAAGTTCGTCCAAAGGAACAACCCAGGAGCTCCTGGCCCGTCAGCGCCTGCACCGCCGGTGATTGATAACACCCCGACGGAGAAGACAGTAGCGATGATTTCCTGGGGGGCAGGAGGCCCGCGAAGAGACCAAGGGGAGGGAGGAGTGGAGGCTGTAATTCCTTTTTTCGAAGAGGACTTGGAGGGGGTTGTAAATAAAGATGATGATAGTCGTCGTATCCATGACGATTGCTAAGCACCCTGTAAAACGAATCCTGTCGACAGTGGAAGTTCGTAGATGTTTTGAACTACGATGCCTTTGTTCGCATGAACCTGTCGCATGATCTACTTCGACCTGTCGTCACGCCTTTGATGGGATTCACGGAGATTCTGTGAGGGTCGAGGGGGAAATTACTCTTCCCGTGACAGCTGGAACGGCTCCGTGCCAGAGCACTGTCCTTATAAAATTTTTGGTAGTCCGTGTGCCCCTGGCGTACAACGCGATTCTTGGGAGGCCCGGGCTCAACCTCTTGGATGCCGTCATTCCACCAAGCGGCTCCTGGTGAGGTTCCCAACCACCAGCGGGATCGGCGAGATGCGAGGAGAGCAGGACCTGCCGGCGCTATGCTATCACTTGGCCCCCAGTCCCCAGGGGCAGCGCTTGCACCACCATCTGCATCGACACCGAGACCCTTGACCCACGAGACTGGAGAGGAGGGGGGAACCGGCCGAGCGGCTGCTCACTTTCCCCCTCGGGGAGGACCCCATGCAGACGGTTCGAGTTGGAGCCTCACTTCCGGACGAAGCTCGTGACCGGCTCCTACCTTTCTGCGGGCCAACGCCGACGTCTTCGCATGGTCAGGATGCTCCCGACAGTGCCGACCAGAGAGTGCCCCGGACCGAGAAGGCTGTTGGCGAGAAGACCATGGTAGCAGACCTGGAAGCTGGAGGAGACTTTCAACAATCTGCTCCGGTACCGGATGAAGCTCAACCCCCACAAATGCGCCTTCGGAGGTAGCGGCGGCAAGTTCCTGGGTTTCATGGTGACCCAGCGCGGGATCGAGGCCAACCCCGACAAGATCAGAGCCATCCTGGAGATGCGGCCCCCGGTCAGCAAGAAGGAGGTGCAGCGCCTGACGGGGAGGGTGGCGGCCTTGAGTCGTTTCATGTCAAGGTCGGCGGAGAGGTGCCTACCCTTTTTCAAGGCGCTGCGCAAGATTAACGGCTTCGAGTGGACGAAAGAGTGTCAGGGCTCCTTTGAAGAATTGAAGCAGTTTCTCTCCACTCCTCCGCTGCTGTCCAAGCCTGAAAATGGGAGGAGCTCTTTTTATATCTGGCCGCTTCCCCGAGGCCGTTAGCTCGTGCTTGTGCGCATGGATACCGACGGAGCCCAGAAGCCAATCTATTATACCAGCAAGGTACTCCATGACGCTGAGACCAGGTATTCAAAAACCGAGAAGATTATCTTCGCCTTGGTGGTCTCTACTCAGCGCCTTCGGCCTTACTTTCAAGCTCATCCCATCGTGGTGCTCACGGACCAGCCCCTGCGAGCTATCCTGTCTCGCCCCGACACCTCCGGCCGGCTGGCTAAATGGGCCATCAAGCTAAGCGAGTTCGACCTGTCCATCCGGCCAAGATCAGCCATGAAGTCCCAGGTGTTGGCGGATTTCCTAGTCGAGTGCTCCTGGACCGAGAAGGACGTGGAGGAGGCGCGACCGGAGGAGTGGGACCTCCCTCATCTGGAGAGGTGGAGGACTGGATCCTGCATGTAGATGGAGCGGCAAACTCTCAAGGGAGTGGAGCCGGACTCATTCTCGCAGCCCGGAGGGAGACGTGGTGGAGTACGCTCTCAGATTCCAGTTCCCGGCGACCAATAATCAGGCGGAGTACGAAGCCCTGCTGGCGGGGATGAGACTAGCTAAGGAGCTGGGCGCGGGGCGCTTGAGGGCCTTCACGGACTCTCAACTCATTTCTGGACAAGTCGCCGGGGAGTACGAGGCTAGGGACCCCACCATGTCCCGCTACTGAGCAAGGTGCAGTCCCAGGCGTCTCATTTTTCTTATTTCCGTGTCAGCTATATCCCCAGGGCGGAGAATGCCAGGGCTGACGCGCTGTCCCGTTGGCCACTTCGGTCGACGGGACGTTGGGAAGAACATACGTGGAGCACTACAAGTCCCAAGCATTGAGGCCGCGGATGAAGTTGCCGGTGGAGCAGGAGCCCTCCTGGATGGATGCCTACATCCGGTACTTGACTGACGGCACTCTCCCGGAGGACCCCGCTGAGGCCAAGCTGCTCAAACGAAGGGCCCCGAGATTCTTGATGATGGACGGGAAGCTTTATCGGAGATCATTCTCATACCCGGTCCTTAGGTGTGTGGGGCCAGCAGAATCAGATTATATCCTTAGGGAGATCCACGAGGCGTATGCGGGAGTCACTGGGGGGCAGAGCCCTAGCTTACAAGGCCCTGCGCCAAGGGTACTTTTGGTTGACAATGAAGGAGGACGCGGCCGAGCTTGTCAAGAAGTGTGATAGCTGCCAACGTCATGCCAATATCCAGCAGCCGACATCTCACCTGACCCCCTGGTGGCACCTTGGCCCTTTGCCCAGTGGGGCATGGATATCTTGGGTCCATTTCCCCCGGCCTCCGGGCAGCGGAAGTTCCTCTGGTGGCGGTGGATCACTTCACCAAGTGGGTTGAAGCTGAGGCTCTGGCCAAGATTACCGAGAGCAAAGTGAGATCTTTCTTCTGGAAGTCAATCATATGTCGGTTCGGGCTGCCACGCACACTAGTCACTGATAATGGCCGGCAGTTTGACAATGCACCTTTCCGGGAGTTCTGCTCCGAGCTGGGTATCTGTCAGAGGTTCACTTCCGTCGGGCATCCTCAAACCAACGGGGCGCTGAAGTGACAACCGGATCATCCTCCAGGGACTGAAGTCTCGACTGGATGGCTGCAAGGGACGATGGGTAGAGGAGCTCCCCAACGTGCTATGGGCCTATCATACAACGCCTCGAGCCCCCACTGGCGAAACGCCGTTCAGCTTGTCTTTGGCTCTGAGGCTGTTATCCCTGTGGAGATCGGAGCACCCAGCCCCCGGGTGGAGGCTTATAGTGAAGAAGGTAACCCTGACCAACTGCGAGCCAACCTCGACCTGGTGGAGGAAGTGCGGGACAGGCGCGGCTTCGAATGGCAGCCTACCGGCAACGGGCCGCGAAATACTACAACGCACGCGTGCGCCCCCGGACGTTCCTACCAGGAGATCTAGTCCTCGACGGGCCGAGGTCTCAAAGCCAACTGAAGGAGGCAAGCTAGCCCCTAACTGGGAGGGGCCTTACCGGATCACCGAGACGCTCCACCACGGGCTTATAAAATTGAAGAACTTGACGGGACACCACTCCCTAGGACGTGGAATGCGGATAACCTCCGCCGGTATTATCAGTAATGTATCCCTCTTTCATGTAAGCATCATCCGTGTTTGTTTGGGTTTCGCCCCTTATTCAATATAACGAGATTCAATTCTAGCTAAAATCTTCTAACTCAAAGCCCTGCACCAGCCAGGCATAAAGCCCAGTGTACCACTGGCAGAGCAGTGTACCACTGGCTCTCAACAACAAAAGCCCGGCACCCCGTCGGCACTCAAAGCCCTGCACCAGCCAGGCATAAAGCCCAGTGTACCACTGGCAGAGCAGTGTACCACTGGCTCTCAACAACAAAAGCCCGGCACCCCGTCGGCACCAGCCAGGCAGCCCAGTGTACCACTGGCAGAGCAGTGTACCACTGGCTCTCAACAACAAAAGCCCGGCGGCACCCGTCGGCACCAGCAAAGCCCAGTGTACCACTGGCAGAGCAGTGTACCACTGGCTCTCAACAACAAAAGCCCGGCACTCGGCACTCAAAGCCAGCATAAAGCCCAGTGTACCACTGGCAGAGCAGTGTACCACTGGCTCGCAACAGCACGAGCCCGGCACGCCGGCGGCTCTCAACGCCCGGCACTAGCCAGGCACAAAGCC
>UESW01005052.1:479058-528865 GCA_900491605.1 Calamus simplicifolius
TTTCTGCATTTAATTGGAAAGGAAGATGATACTTATTTATAATATTCTTACTCTTTCATTGGAAAACTATTTTTTATTTTTAACTTTTTGTTTCCTAATTTCAGCTAAAATGTATGGATATAATTACGCACCGTTGTGTTTTTCAGACGCTGGCCAATCAGGATCATAGGAATTCGATCGGACGGCATCTGATTGGTTCAATGCGTTCAAACGGTATTGATCCGCGTCCGTCGGGCTATCCTCGACATCTCGCGGAAGCACGTGACATGATGTCAGAGCTTCAGAATGCGTGGCTCCAAAGTCCACCAAGTTGCCGCCTTTTTCAGAGGAAACGGATGCTACCCTCGTTTCCATTAGTTCGCAATTCTCTACCTGCACATGGAACGCTTGATGCTCACGGCAAGGCACATGCTTGTGATGTGCTGTCCAAGGCAAATCGCGTTTCCCATAAATTTCCGTTTTAATCTATCCTCTCAAGAAGCTACCTGCCATTTTCTCACCCTCCCGTCAAACTTTACGCTGTCGGCTCGCAATTTTATAAACATTTTTTTTTTTCATAGAACGAAAATTTATATCACAGTGCCCAAAAAAAATATAACGGCGCCCCCTCGTTTCCCACGATTAAACTTTATTAAATAAACTTTATTCTAACACTAATTTTAATTTCATAAGTAATAAGACATTTAAAACCCAATCTCACACCCTCTTCTTTGACGATCTGAAACCATCGGCGGCCCCACGGAAATCACCGAGGGTGGTTTTTGGCATGTCGAAAATTTGGACAGACACCGAAATGAGAAAAAAAAAAACCCCCCCCCCATCAATCCATGCGCTTCTCAAGGCTGGTCAATCTTCAAAACAACCGGAGGACCCAGAGAGAGAGAGAGAGAGAGAAAGAGAGAGAGTAGAATGCGAGAGAAAAAAAAAAAAAAGGGGAGAGACTGGGGCAGCCCCGTTACCTCCCCCCAGCTGGCGCAGCACTAAACGGGGCGTTGTTTGTTCGTACTTAAGGCCACACGGGGCCTCCTGGTGCTGCGCTGTGCGCCTGTGCCCAAGGACGTAGGCTTCAGAGAGGGGCCGCAGAGAAGAGGCTAAAGATACCACAATAGAAAGGCCGGCAGGATCCTTTGCTCAATACTCAGGTACGGTTTCATGGATTCTTTATGATGGTTTCTTTATTATTGTTTATGGGAGCGCATGTGGAGGGATTACTGTTCCTCTGCAACTCCGAGAGCGGTTTGGGTGTTGGGGGGGTTTGGTGGGCTTCAGTACTCTTCTTTCTCCTGCTTTCTGTACCATATGTGGGTCTACGATGGCTTCTTGGTTATGAATATCTTTTGCTGAATTTCAAGGTATATATATATATATATATATCGCTCAGAGGTGGTGGTGGAGTCTAGCTTTTGGCTTGCCTTTTTGATCTGGATGTCTTGAGTGGTGGTTCCGTGTGGTGACAGAGGTTGGTGGAGGTGGGGGAAGTTTATTTCCCTCACAGTTCCTGAAAGATAGAAAAAGGCCAGAGGTTGATGGGGTTCTTTTCTCTCTCTCTCTCTCTCTCTGCTTCTGTTTCTATGATTTCTTCTCGAGTGTAGGTCTTTTAATCTTTGCACACAACCAATGGTTTCAGCTTTGGATGTTTTTCCTTTTAGGCCTCTGCCCTCATTGTTTCTCTCTATTCATAAATGCATGATTTGATATAGATCTAAAAAGTAATAGGTTCGTTTATTTATTTTTTCTTTCATTTGTAAGCTTTTTCATAAGGGTTCAGTTGAAAGCGCTCTCTCTCTCTCTCTCTCTCTCTCTCTCTCTCTATATCTGATCTGACCCTTCTTCCTGCTTTTTATTTAGTCGATTCATTTGATATCTCCTTGTTGCTACAAAACCCATTAGAGATTTTCTGGCTTGCTTCTTTCATAGGAAGAAATACCGCCTTCTACAAATCTCTTTTGGTGGAAAGACTAACTATCTTCTTTCATGAGCAACCTCATCTTTGGTGTCATAAGACCAACTTCTCTGTTCTGAGGCTGATCCTGGGCTCTAAATTTTACTCCTTGAAGAAATACCTCGAAATAACTATTACTAAGTTGCCAAGTGTTTCACTGGCGGTGTCAAAAGTACCATTTACATTCTACTACGGTTGATCTTTAGCTTTAAATTTTTTACTCTGCCTGTTTGAAGTTGTGAGACGCCTCTCTGAAATATTCTTCAGGTCTAATGGCAAAAGACTATAATGGATCTCCCAAGATCCATCAGGTGGAATCCAGAAGGAAGCGCCTCACTCGGATCTTGGCTGTGTGCTGTCTCTGCGTTCTGTTCTACGTGCTCGGTTCTTGGCAAAACACCACCTCCCCTCCCACATTCAATCCCATCTCCTCCATTGTGTCAAACGAAGCTGGATGCAACGGCCTTACCACCCGGTGGTCCTCCTCGGGTTCCAGCCTCGATTTCCAAGCCCACCACCAGGTGGGCTTCAATGAATCCTCTGTTGCCGCTGAGAAATTCCCACCTTGCGACTTGAAGCACAGCGAACACACCCCTTGTCAAGACCCAGAGAGAGCGCGGAAGTTGAACAAGGCGATGCTAAAGTACCGAGAGCGGCACTGCCCTCGGAAAGAGGAGCTTCTCCGATGCTTGATCCCTGCACCGCCGAAGTACAAGAACCCATTCAAATGGCCTCAGAGCAGAGACTACGCTTGGTACGATAACATTCCTCACAGAGAGCTCAGCATCGAGAAAGCTGTTCAGAATTGGATCCAAGTTGAAGGCAACCGATTTAGGTTCCCTGGCGGCGGCACAATGTTCCCAAGGGGCGCTGACGCTTACATCGACGATATTAATGCTCTCATTCGATTAACCAATGGAAATATTAGAACCGCAATTGATACTGGATGTGGAGTAAGGCAACACACCTCCCTCTCTGCTGTGATTTGAGCTGTTTGGTTCTTAGAATGTCTGAATATCTGAGATCATTTACTTTTGTTTGGTGTTTGGAGGTGGCAAGCTGGGGGGCTTATCTTCTGAACAGGAACATTCTGACCATGTCGTTTGCTCCAAGAGATTCGCACGAGGCACAGGTGCAGTTTGCGTTGGAACGGGGAGTCCCAGCAATGATAGGTGTGATGGCAACGGAACGAATGCCATACCCTGCTAGATCCTTCGACATGGCTCATTGCTCTCGATGTTTGATCCCTTGGGAACAATTTGGTAGGCTTATCAGACCATGACGAGTGTTAATTTCCTTGGTAGAAATTATGTTATGGTTTGTTCTTTTGCTTGCATCCATCTCCGGGAAGAGATAGTCCACCCCTCTGTATCGATTAAACTTAGCCTCATTGTTTTCTTGCCTAATGTTGTTGTTCTCTTACTTAATACGTGCTACAATATTCAATGCATTTCTTCTTCCTCTAGAGCTTTATGCTTTATAAATTGCTTAGGCCTTGTTGATCATGTTCACTTATCTTTTCTTTCATCAGATGGCCTGTATTTGATTGAAGTGGATAGAGTTTTGCGACCGGGAGGCTATTGGATCCTCTCAGGCCCTCCAATCCGTTGGAAGAAATACTACCGAGGATGGGAGAGGACACAAGAGGATCTAAAACATGAGCAAGATGCCATTGAGGACTTAGCAAAGCGGCTCTGCTGGAAGAAAGTGATTGAAAAGGGTGATCTTGCAATTTGGCAAAAACCCATCAACCACATAGAATGCATTCAAAACCGGAAGGTCCATAAAACACCACACATTTGCAAGAATGACAATCCAGATGCTGCTTGGTAAGCACTCTATTCCTTTAAGCCTATGTCCTTGCTCTACCTTGTCGACATCACACTTTTTTCAATTTTTTTTTTTTTTAAACAGTGGACTTCCTCGTTTTCTTTAGCAGTAGGCATGCATCAGGATAGCTGCATATGTTAATGATCGATGCCAATAACCAAATGGCCCATAAACCATCTTTCTGCCAAAAAACCGCTTTGTAATCACTAATCTTGGTACTTACGTATGGCCAAAAAGAATCTAGCTCCATTGACAAAAGGTTGATGAGCAGTGTTTAGTTTGCTTTTATTTCTTATCCTATTAACCATACAACAAATGGTTATGCATGACTGACTGTTAATACTTTTAGGTATAAGAAAATGGAGACTTGCATTACCCCATTACCAAAGGTGAATAGCTTGGAAGAAGTTGCGGGTGGGGCATTGAAGAAATGGCCACAAAGGGCATCTGCTGTTCCACCAAGAATAAGCAGAGGATCCATCCCGGGCATCACTGCTGAGAAATTCCAGGAAGACAACAAGATGTGGAAGGAACGGTTGGAGCACTACAAGCAGATCATTCCACCTCTGACCAAGGGGCGATATCGAAATGTCATGGACATGAATGCCAACTTAGGGGGATTGGCAGCAGCTCTGGTGAAGTACCCTGTGTGGGTGATGAATGTGGTTCCTGCTGACTCACAACAGGACACACTTGGTGTTATCTATGAGCGAGGTTTTATTGGTACCTACCAGGACTGGTGTGAAGCTTTCTCAACATACCCAAGGACGTACGACCTCATCCATGCTGATGGTGTGTTCAGCATTTATCAGGATAGGTAACGGAAGAGCTCTGTTATCCCTCTTTTTTAATCTTTATTTATAATACTGCTACTAGTACAACAACAATAATAACAAAGTTTTAATTCCAACTATTTGAGGCTGGCTGCATGAATTTTTCTTCTTCATTTCACTTGGTTTTAATTTATATTTTCGATAAGACATTAAGATTTTAAACATTTCTTTATCACTTTTTTCTATATAATTTTTATATATATTTATTTTTTAAAAAATATATATATCAAAACTTTTCTTTCCATCAATGCATCAATAGGTCAATGCTGCAAATGTTCAAATCATTTAAGTTGTTCTTCTTTCAATTTATTCTCAATTGGTGCAATCTTTACTCTCTTTTTTTTTTTGTTTTTTGAATTGTGACTTATTCAGAATACGCTATCTGAAATTACAATCTAGCTGCATTATCAACAGCTGAGTCAAGAGATCTTGTCGAGTTTCATGTAAAGGTGTTTCATCTCTCGGTTTCCTAATTGTCATATTCTATATAAGTTCCTTAAAAAATGATGTGCTTGTTGCCCAATGGTGGAAAAGTGATCAAACTTTACTGTTCTGTATTTTATTTGATTTTCTTCTAAAGGCATCTAGGAACTTTCTGATCTATTATACATCTCATAAGACAGACGAGTCAAATCATTTAACATCTTGAAGATTAGTTCATTTATGTTATGATATGTTTTCATATATGATTAATATGACATGAAATTGGTGCTAGGGACTGGACTGAAATGATTGCTAATCATTATGACACCAATTTCAATCCACTAAAAAAAAAAAAAGATACGGAAGTTGTTCGTGACCTTAATTAATGGAAATGTTTGCAGGTGTGACATAACGTACATTCTTTTGGAGATGGATAGAATACTGAGGCCAGAAGGAACAGTAATCTTTAGGGATACGGTGGATGTCCTGGTAAAGGTGCAGGCCATAGCAAATGGGATGAGATGGAACAGTCAGATAATGGATCATGAGAGTGGACCCTTCAACCCTGAGAAGATCCTAGTGGCTGTTAAGACTTACTGGACTGGTGGTCCCATCCGGCAATAATAACTACTCTATTGTGTGTTTCCCCAACCTTGGTAAGTTCAGGACCGTGGTAATGTTTGAGAGCAAACCAATCAGTAGTCTTAGATGATGTTCCCGTTTTGTGTTTTCTCCATTCCTTCTGGCTTACTTTTGGTTGATGTATTGAATTCTTTGGAACCCTGTACATAGAAGAAGAGGTTTGTGGGTATTTTGCATGGTTGGTAAGATCTGTGGCTAGCTGGTGACATTGGAAGAGGAGGGGGGAGGTCAAGGGTTGGTACTTCGCCTCTTACACTGCAATCTTTGTGGAGTCAAATGTGTTGTTACAGTAGGATTCATACCTGTTGAACTAATCATTGGAAGGTCAGTTGTCCATCATAATTCTCTCTCTTCATCTCATTTCCAGAGGTCTGGTTTAATTGATAGTATAATGAAGTTGGTTCCTCCATTTTTCTTTTTTTGCTGGCATTTCCTGCCATTTTTCTTTTTGTTTCTGGAACTCTTTTGTATCACTGCCTGGATGGTCACCTTCATGCGTTGAGCAATTTCAACTGTTGGAATGACATGGTACATGTGAAGATCAAGTTACGATCTGATGAGTAGCAGTAGTAATTCTATTTGGACACCTTCATTTTGTCATAGCATATCGATTCTATAAACATGTTTTACTTATGATGAATTATAGGCATCACTTCTGTTTAAAGACTGTTGCAAAGAGCCACCGCTATGGTGATATCATCCATATTACCTATCGCTTATAAGTAAAGAAGCATGCGTCTCCTCTGTTGGTTCCTTAATTTAATTTGTAGTTCACCTGGAGTCAATTTAATGGTGGTTTACTGTTAAAATGAACAACTTAGTCCCTTTGTTGCTTTGCAAGGCTTAGCATAGAAATGGACTGGAAGGAGGTTGACTAAATCTGATCAATAAAAGACATTAACTGATGCTCACCTGGAGCCCAGCGTCGAGATGGGGAAGAACCATGGAACGTAGTGGGAAAGAAGGAAAGGTAAGACGAGATTCCTGCAAAGAAAATTTCCTACTGTTGGTGCTGCTGTGCAGTGCAAAGTTGCTCATCAATGAACTATTTCAATGGGCCCATAATTGTGCTCTTGTGCTCTGAGAGACTGTAGAGATGTACCACAAGCAACCTATTTGGAAGGAAAAAGATTTGCTGCACCGTTCTTTGGTGCAGCAAGCGCGCATTGATCGCACGGATTGGTCGCCCACATGTGCGATGTATTAGGAATTTCGTATGTTTTATATGAATCAAATTCATATAACACGCAGCGAAAAATAAAATAAATATGAATATTAATTTTTAAAGCCTAAGATCCTCAGGGAATAGATTCAGTTAACAAGAAATAACACATTGATTGGGGATGATGCCCGATGAAGCCGGTAAACGATTTACCACTAGCCGTCCATGCGTTCGGCCTCTAATGGTGATCCCCAAAGATCTTTGGATGATGTCCTCTTAGGATTGGATGATAGCCTTCTTGCAGGGGTGCTAGTGCTTCTTTTCTTTTCAATTGATTTTTTAAATCAAAAAGGATTTCTTGATCAAGATCAAATCTTGATCAATCAAGAGAGAGAAAGGAACATCCTAGAGAGAGAAAGAACATTTTAGAGAGAGAAAGGAGGTATTAGGCATTCAAGAGAGAGAGAGAGGAGTTCGGTGTATGTCTCGAAGGGGGTATTTTTTTCGTTTATACATGAAAAGGAGGTTGTGTGGTTCTATAAAAAAAAGGGTTTTATCACAACCATCTAACCATTCAACCTTATCAAGTTGATAACAATTATCCTAACAAATTTAAAATATTTGCTATCATGATAATGTTAAGATTACAACCATCAGATCACATCCCTAAAAATTAGAAATTGGTCCCATGAAACCAACGTCGCAACCTTGAATTTGGCTTCATGAGAATGCCCCAAATCATGGGGTTCACTCCTCCATGACGTGGAGATGGGTCATGTCTATCACATGGGCATGGATCCATCCTCTACGTGGTACGATCTCAGCCTTCGGTTTAATTGGGTTTTCATGAATCAAATCATGCCATCATATGGACCCAATTAAATATCATATTATTAATCTCAATTAATCTAAGCCATCCATCACATGGATCAAGCCTAATTAATGGATTTCATATGTACATCTCATGTACAAAAGGTCTCTCTTTTGAACAAAAAATTCTTTTCTCTATAATGAATCCTATTCATCAATTTCATGTTCTCTCATTAAGATTGAGTCAAATCCAATCCTAATTTATTGGTTATCTAATTTGAATTAATCTAACTTAATTTCATTTTAACTTCATCCAAAATCTTCTTAATGCGTGTGACCCATTAGGTCCCTTGACACGTTGATAATAATCATGTCCCTAATATTGACCCTAAGGATGACTTGATCAACACCTTGTCCAAGTCAATTCTTTAACCAAATCAACTCTTTGATTAAGTCAAAGAATCCATGATTTTAGATCATGAGCGGCCTCTAGCAAAGCATCATGACCACCCAAGTGTTAAGGGTTTGTTGACGTGGTCATCAACACCTGTCCATGAACGGTTACCGTACGATTCAATCCCTTCGTCACATATCCCAGATCAATCAGTGGTATGGAATGTGTCAACCATATAATTGATCTTTGTTTACTTGATCTCAGAAAAATTGACTCATATGAATTAGAACTTCGAAACCATTTCGAATTCCAACTCAACCTTGCAAGGATTTAACAGTCAATTTAATCCATCAAGTGGCCGTGGGATATAACCCTTTCTATCAAGGGAGATGAATCCTGTCTTGATCAAACACCACCTTCATGTGCTTCATATCATACCCAATCGATATCATATTTGCCACCCATGGCTAGAGCGACGTTTGCATGTCGTCAAAGCATGATATTCCACACATAAGGTGCAATGAAGATCTCAAGTCAAAGGATCACACGCACCACTGTCATCAAAGATCAACCATCGACACTATATAGAATATCCATATGGGATCTCTGTGCGGGTCATCCAATGTATCGTTATAATAACGAACATCCACACACCATATCCAAGTATCTTCATACTTCAGCTTGCAAGATCAGCTGCACACCACAAGGGTGAAGATATGCAATGTGTGCTAGTCTCAACGGCGTTCGACAGTGTCCAATCCTGTCTACGCATCGACTAGGGAAGTTTAAAGAATCGAACCATAATGTGCAATTTTGGATCTCACAATTTGTAATCTCTATTACAAATTCCATATGCACAGTTCACATTCTTTTGGACTTTATCTAGGTAAAATATATCTAATATATATGAAAAATACCTGGATAGATAAAGAAACCAATAAATTTGATTTGCATTCATAAAGAAATGTGTACAAACTAGCATCTTATCCAATTGGATCTAGGGCACACACTAACAATCTCCCACTTGCACTAGAGCCAATCACCCATGTATCTAATACCAAGTGACTCAGCATGACTATCATGCTTCTGCTGCGGCAGGACTTTAGTGAACGGATCGGCAATATTGTCATCCGTGGGGACTCGTTCTATTTTTATATCATTTCGTCCAATGATTTCTCTAATTACATGATATCTTCTAAGTACATGTTTGGACCTCTGATGAGACCTTGGCTCCTTGGCTTGCGCAATAGCTCCATTGTTATCACAATACAAGAATATTGGATTAACAATGCTTGGAACCACTCCAAGTTCAGTGATAAACTTTTTGATCCAAACTGCTTCTTTAGCTGCATTTGATGCTGCAATGTACTCGGCTTCAGTTGTAGAGTCGGCGGTCGTCTCCTGCTTGGAACTCTTCCAGCTGACTGCACCACCATTGAGTGTGAACACATAGCCTGATTGTGATTTATAATCATCTCCATCAGACTGAAAACTAGAATTCGTAACCTCGAACTATAAGATCGGGTCCTCCATAAACCAAGAACATATCCTTAGTTCTTCGCAAGTACTTAAGGATATTCTTGACTGCCATCCAATGTTTCTCACCAGGATTTGCTTGATATCTACTCGTGATACTCAAGGCATAAGAAACATCAGGCCTCGTACATAGCATCGCATACATAATGGATCCAATTGCTGATGCGTATGGTATCCTATCCATGTACTCTCTTTCTTCTTGGGTCTTAGGACTCATGTCCTTGGAGAGATGTACACCATGCGACATTGGCAGGAATCCCTTCTTGGATTCCTCCATGCTAAACTGCTTTAGCATCTTCTCTATGTACGTGGATTGGGTCAATCCAAGCAACCTTCTAGATCTATCTCTATAGATCTTTATACCAAGTATATAGGCTGCTTCTCCCAAATCCTTCATGGAGAATTTACCTGACAACCAATCCTTCACTTCTTTAAGGAAGGATACATTGTTTCCTATTAATAATATGTCATCCACATATAATATCAAGAAAACAATATCACTCCCACTAACCTTCTTGTACACACATGGATCATCCTCGTTTTTGATAAAATCAAACTCTTTGATTGTCACATCAAATCGAATGTTCCAACTTCTAGAGGCTTGCTTAAGTCCATAAATAGACCTTTGTAGCTTGCACACTTTCTTAGGATCTATGGATTCAAAACCCTCTGGTTGTGTCATATACACATCCTCCTCTAAATTTCCATTTAGGAAGGCAGTCTTGACATCCATCTGCCAGATCTCATAGTCAAAATATGCTGCTATTGCAAGCAAAATCCTTATGGACTTATGCATGGCTACAGGTGAAAAGGTTTCATCAAAGTCAACACCTTGTCTTTGCTTGTAACCTTTTGCAACTAGCCTTGCCTTATAGGTAATCACATTACCATCCATGTCGGTCTTCTTCTTGAAAACCCATTTGCACCCAATGGGTTTTACCCCTTCAGGTGGATCAACCAAGGTCCATACCTGGTTGTCATACATGGAGTCCATCTCAGATTTCATGGCCTCAAGCCATCTCTCAGAGTCAATATTAGACATTGCCTCCTTGTAGTTGGTAGGCTCATCATCCTCTATAAGAAATGCATATTTCTTAGGGATGCGAATTGTCCTACTAGATCTACGTAGCTGGTGTACTTGGAGCCACCTGTTGCTTTTCATGCAACGTCTGCCTGAATGTGGGTTGAGTCTCCTGCTCAACTCCCACTATATTCGGCATATGCTCCATTCCATCTAATGGGTCAATATTAATTTGTGGTTCTTGAGCTTCACTAAGTTCAATCTTACTCCCACTACCCATTGTGAGAATCTCATTCTCTAGAAATATGGCATGTCTTGAGACAAACACCTTTTTCTCAAGTGGGTGGTAGAAGTAATATCCTTTTGTTTGTTTTGGATATCCCATAAAATTGTATTTATCAGATCTAGCTTCTAGCTTGTCTGATTCATTACGCTTCACATAAGCGTAACAGCCCCAAACCCTTAAATGATTAAGGGATGGTTTCTTTCCATACCATATCTCATAGGGAGTGGAGTTGACCGATTTAGATGGAACTCGGTTTAAGGTATATTCGGCAGTTTCTAGCGCATAACCCCAAAACATTTTTGGAAGATCTGCAAGGCTCATCATGGAACGTACCATGTCTAACAGTGTACGATTTCTCCTTTCTGACACACCATTATGCTGTGGTGTACCAGGAGGAGTCCATTGAGGAAGAATTCATTCTCCTTCAAATAATCTATGAACTCATGGCTTAAGTATTCACCACCTCGATCTGATCGAAGTATCTTAATACTCTTGTCATTTTGTTTTTCTACTTCACATCTAAATTCTTTGAACTTTTCAAAGGCTTCAGATTTGTGCTTCATCAGATATACATAACCATATCTACTATGGTCATCTATGAACGTGATGAAATAAGAAAAACCTCCTATGGCTTGAATGTTGATGGGTCCACATACATCCGAATGTACTAAACCCAAACATTCAGTTGCTCGCTCGCCTTTTCCGGTAAAAGGTGACTTGGTCATCTTGCCAAGTAAGCATGACTCGCATTCCTCAAACGATTCCCAATCGAATGAGCCCAAGTATCCATCTTTATGTAACTTCGTTAAACGAGTTTCATTTATATGGCCTAAACGACAATGCCATAGGTATGAATCCCTAGAATTATTTGATTTTAATCTTTTTGATTCAATATTGAGAATAGGGGCTTGAAGATTAAGAACATAAATTCCGTTGAACAATTCAGCAGAACCAAAGAACATTTTGTTCCAAAAATAGAAATACCATTATTTCCAATTTCAAAAGAATACCCATTCATTACTAAACATGAAACGGATATGATATTCTTTGTTATGTTCGGCACAAAGTAACAATTACTAAGTTCTATTTCAAGCCCTGTGGGCAAAGATAAAAAGCAAATTCCTACAGCTAATGCAGCAACCTTTGCTCCATTTCCCATGCGCAGAATCACTTCATCCTTTCCCAGTCTTCTACTGTTTCTTATCATCTGCATATTAGTACAAATATGAGACCCACAACCGGTATCCAATACCCAAGTGGAATAAGAAGTAATAGAAGAATACATCTCAATTATGAATGTACCTGATGTTGAAGCATCAGTATGCTTCTTTTCTTTTAGACTTGCCAAATAAGCCCTGCAGTTACGCTTCCAGTGCCCATCCTTGTTACAGAAGTGACATTTTCCTTTGGCTGCATCCTTCTTGGCTATATTCTTCTTAATGCCTTTTGTTCGCTTGGTTGTCTTGGCCTTTTGGGCCTTATTCTTCTTCAGACGCTTCTTCTGAGTGCCTGAAGATTCTACAACCATCAATTGCCCTTTATCCTTTTTGATGCTAGGCTCAGCATTAGTCAGCATATTTGCAAGCTCTGGCAATGTAGCCTCAAGTCTGTTCATGTTGAAATTCAACACAAAATGCGAATAGCTAGGAGGCAATGACTGTAAAACCAAGTCGATACTCAGTTCATGGTCCATTACGAAACCCAATCGCGCTAACTTCTCAATCAAATTGATCATTTTCAGCACGTGTTCACCCACTGATGAACCCTCAGTCATTTTGCACTGAAAGCTCTTTGGAGGTTTGAAACCTCTCATAGCGAGATTGTGCACCAAACAACTCTTGCAGTGCATCAAAATCTCATGAGCATTTAAATGCTCATGCTGTTTTTGAAGATCTGGTGACATAGATGCCAACATCAAGCATGTGGCCATCTCTTCAGCATCTCTATGCCGATTGTATGCCAGAAGAACTTCATTTGAAGCATCCGCAGGTGGGACCTCTGGTGCTGCCTCATCAAGGACATAGGATTTTCTCAGATCGTAGAACGATCTTGATATTCCTTAGCCAATCAGGAAAATTAGGTCCGGTTAGCTTGTTGGATTCTAGGATACCTCTGAGATTGATGTTCACACTCATGGTGTCTCTAATAACTAGAAAAAAATAGAACGAGTCAATTATTATGAATGCAAATCATCGATTTAATATGGAAATGTAACATTTTAATTAAATCGATTTCTCCCACTATTTTATCGAGCTCAATAGCCCTCTCTATTAATCTCAAAAAATTATCAAATAATTTTCTAGTGGGCTAGGACCCTTAAATTGACTTGGCTATGGCACAACAAATCTTAGTAAGCCAAATTAGGTAGATTTGTATCAATCACATCAAATGTGACTCCTAGATCATTTAGGGGACATTGCCTTGTCAATCACATCTGATGTGATCACCCTAAACATTGCCTCTAGATTAGACTGACCCTGACTATGGCCAATTATGCCAGCTAACCTAGTTAAGTCAACCCATTGTTCCCCAATCAACTCCTCATAGGTGATCTTGGCTATGGCACAACAAATCTCATGCCCTAATGATTTTGTATCATGTGAACAATGGAAGGCTAATGACTTAATATTCGTGGAGGGATTTAGCGCATTTAGGTCCCATCATGCATGTACAACATTTGTATCATGCTAGGTTACATATCCTATATGTGAATTTTAGATTAATTTCAATTAACCTAAATTTCATAAGATCCAATCTTATGATTGGGACTCCTAATCAAATTAGGATCCTGATCACTATCTAATATGGAACCCTAATCATGTGACCAAATCAATTGCTACCATCCTGATTAACCTTAATTGATCTAATCAATTAAGAGCTTTCCTTAACAATGGCCAGATCAGCTGATCAATGGGGTCCTATTTAGCATACCCTTCGATCCCATTGAATGGGTTTTCCCAGGCAGCGAACGGAGCAATTAAAAACCATGATCGCACCTTTCTAGACACCATTGTAGTTAAGCCCAATTGATTTGATCAATTATGGAATCATAGGATCAAACAATGATATGGTTAAATCTAATTTTTCTTAAACCTTATCATCTATTACACATTATGATAAGATAAGATAGTGATCTTTAGGGATTTATGATAAGTGTCAAATATTTTATAACAATTTATTTTATATTTGTCTTATCATTATCTGTTATGATAAATTTTTTTCATCACATGAAAATCCTAATTGGTCTCTATCATAACATCCCTAACATGATAACATGTCAAAATTTAAAATTTTAATTTTAATCTTGATTATCATGTTATCATGATATAATTATTTTAGACTTTAATCATGTTATTTATCATGTCAAAATTAAATTCTGAACATGATATGTTAAATTTCAGCCTTTATGATTATGTCATACATAAATCATAATTTTTAATTTTTAACATGATCAAATCTAAATAATTCACATTATTATCATATAATAAACTTATTAAATATTTAATTTTCATCAATATAATTATTTCAGATTTTAATCATGTTATTTATCATGTCAAAATTAAATTCTAAACATGATATGTTAAATTTCAGCCTTTATGATTATGTCACATAAATCATAATTTTTAATTTTTAACATGATCAAATCTAAATAATTCATGTTTATTATCATATAATAAACTTATTAAATATTTAATCTTCATCAATATAATTATATTTATATTTTACATCGCATGTAAAATTTAGATCTATGTTTATAAAAACTAGAACTCAGGTAATCTATCAAATTAACTGAATTTGAAGCCTGAGGAGGCTCTGATACCACTGTTGGGAATTTTGTATGTTTTATATGAATCAAATTCATATAACACGCAGCAGAAATAAAATAAATATTTAATTCCCAAAGCCCAAGATCCTAAGGGAACAGATTCAGTTAACAAGAAATAACACATGATTATTTTAATAGATCATACATGTGTTCTTTATTGGGATGATGCCCGATGAAGCCGGTAAACGATTTACCACTAGCCGTCCATGCGTCGGCTCTAATGGTGATCCACGCGAAGATCTTTGGATGATGTCCTCTCAGGATTGGATGATAACCTTCTTGCGAGGGATGCTAGCGCCTCTTTTCTTTTCTATTGATTTTCAAATCAAAAAAGGATTTCTTGATCAAGATCAAATCTTGATCAATCAAGAGAGAGAAAGGGACGTCTAGAGAGAGAAAGGATGTTTTAGAGAGAGAAAGAGGTGTTAGGCATCCAAGAGAGAGAGAAGAGAGGAGTTTAGTGTATCTCTGGTATTTCTCTCCCTTTTATACATGAAAAGGAGGTTGTGTGGTTCCATAAAAAAAGATTTTATCACAACCACCTAACCATTCAACCTTATCAAGTTGATAACAATTATCCTAACAAATTTAGGATATTTGCTATCATGATAATGTTAAGATTACAACCACCAAACCACATCCCTAAAAATTAGAAAATTGGTTATCCCATGAAACCAACGTGCAACCTTGAATTTGGCTTCATGAGAACACCCCAAATCATGGGGTTCACTCCTCCATGACGTGGAGATGGGTCATGTCCATCACATGGGCATGGATCCATCCTCCACGTGGCACGATCTCAGCCCTCGGTTTAATTGGGTTTCCATGAATCAAATCATGCCATCATATGGATCCAATTAAATACCATATTATTAATCTCAATTAATCTAAGCCATCCATCACATGGATCAAGCCTAATTAATGGATTTCATATGTACATCTCATGTACAAAAGGTCTCTCTTTTGAACAAAAATTCTTTTCTCTATAATGAATCCTATTCATCAATTTCATGTTCTCTCATTAAGATTGAGTCAAACCCAATCCTAATTTATTGGTTATCTAATTTGAATTAAGTCCAACTTAATTCCATTTTAACTTCATCCAAAATCTTCTTAATGCGTGTGACCCATTAGGTCCCTTGACATGTTGGTAATAATCATGTCCCTAATATTGACCCTAAGGATGACTTGATCAACACCTTGTCCAAGTCAATTCTTTAACCAAATCAACTCTTTGATTAAGTCAAAGAATCCATGATTTTAGATCATGAGCGGCCTCTAGCAAAGCATCATGACCACCCAAGTGTTAAGGGTTTGTTGACGTGGTCATCAACACCTGTCCATGAACGGTTACCGTACGATTCAATCCTTTCGTCACATATCCCAGATCAATCAGTGGTATGGAATGTGTCAACCATATAATTGATCTTTGTTTACTTGATCTCAGAAAAATTGACTCATATGAATTAGAACTTCGAAACCATTTCGAATTCCAACTCAACCTTGCAAGGATTTAACAGTCAATTTAATCCATCAAGTGGCCGTGGGATATAACCCTTTCTATCAAGGGAGACGAATCCTGTCTTGATCAAACACCACCTTCATGTGCTTCATATCATACCCAATCGACACCATATTTGCCACCCGTGGCTAGAGCGACGTTTGCATGTCGTCAAAGCATGATATTCCACACATAAGATGCAATGAAGATCTCAAGTCAAAGGATCACTCGCACCACCGTCATCAAAGATCAACCATCGACACTATATAGAATATCCATATGGGATCTCTGTGCGGGTCATCCAATGTATTGTTACAATAACGAACATCCACACACCATATCCAAGTATCTTCATACTTCAGCTTGCAAGATCAGCTGCACACCACAAGGGTGAAGATATGCAATGTGTGCTAGTCTCAACGGTGTTCGACAGTGTCCAATCCTGTCTACGCATCGACTAGGAAAGTTTAAAGAATCGAACCATAATGTGCAATTTTGGATCTCACAATTTGTAATCTCTATTACAAATTCTATATGCACAATTCGCATTCTTTTGGACTTTATCTCACAGTAAAATATATCTAATATATATGAAAAATACCTGGATAGATAAAGAAATCAATAAATTTGATTTGCATTCATAAAGAAATGTGTACAAACTAGCATCTTATCCAATTGGATTTAGGGCACACACTAACACGATGTACAGCAAGATCCATTAGGCCATCGCATGCATGCTAGTACACATGGATGGTTAACCCGCATGGTCGGTCAATGCTTGCTGCGGCGGTGCAGCAAGAAGACTTTTCCATTTGAAAGTGTCTTCCAAGAGCTCAAACCTAGACAAATATCTGGATTCAAATAACTTGACCTAGTTTGCCTTATGTCCAATATATCCTCTGACTTAACCTAACCTCCCTATATGGTCACCCTGTTGTAAAGCTTGGAGGATGATTAGATTCATTTGATTCTCTGCATTCAGATGTGCTTACTCAAGACAAATCCAATTATCTTTCAACTTGCGTTCAAAGAGAGCTATTATTAAGAAAAATAATTATAAAAATTGGAGGCGAATCAAATGAGTCTTTAGAAATTTTCTTCCTTTTCTTTTATGGCGCATTTGCGAATTTCCTTCAATTACCGGTCCAACTGGTTGACTGCATGTTCTCCAACAGGCCGTAGCCCAAACTAACAAATATATGTAGTTATTACAATACATACTAATGTTATTAATAACAATATTTTGTAACTTTTAAATAGTATTAAGTAGTTATGATATTATTTAATACTATTATGCATATTATATTGCATTTTTAATTAATTATTAATATTAAAATATAATTATATGTTCTTTATATATATATATATTATTGTGTGTTAATTATATAAATTTTATATAAATTATTTATACTAATTTGCATCATATTATATTTTCTATTATTATAAAAAATAATAATAATTAACTATGATATTTTTTTATAATATATAATTACTATATGTAAAATATTATTTGCTTTGGTTTCTTTTAATTTAAAAAAGAGAGATATTTTAGAATTTTAATATATTTTTATTTTGACTTTCAATACTCTGACTTGTTAATCAAACATGTTAATATGAAATGCTAAACAATCTGCAACTTGAGTATCTTATATTCCTGCGTATTTAAATTTTAATTAAAACCACATGGTTGGTGATGTGACGCTAAAATAGAGCCTTGCATTGCATGAATCAAATGTTGCCTAGGTATCATAGGTTATACAATTGTGCCAATTCTTAAAAAAAAATACTTTCTTATTAATTTTTTTTGACTTTTTTAACCTTTTGATTTATATACTGAGGCTTACAAAGTTGGTCTAACTCATTTCTTCTTCCTCATAAACGAGTCAATCATTTCTCCTTAAGCTTCATCATTCATACTAATAAATAGGTCAGTAGTTCATTGGGGCAAGGATGGAGAACTGAATTTTCGTGGTTGTTTTGGGGTGGGTTGGGGCTGACACTAGCTTTGGATGGAACCATTTGATCTATGGATTGGATATTTGTTAGGTCGAACGCTGATATTGTTATGGATTTGATCTTCATCCATTTCTTACCTTCTTTCATTTTTATGGAACCATTTTATCTATGGATTAGATATTTGTTGGGTCGAACGCTGATATTATCACTGGATTTGATCTCCAACCATTTCTTATCTTCTTTCTTTTTCTTTTTTTTTTTCCTTATCTTCTTTTGATTTCTTGTATACGTTGCCTTGAATGATGCTTTTTTCCACTTCTTTTACCAACGAAATATAAGATGATTTGTCTGCATGAGAAACCGATTTGCTTTATGGGGTTACGGTCATATCAATGAAGACTTTTTTTTAATTTAAAAGGATATTAGTTAAGATTCAAATGCTTTTTAAAACTGCATGACCTTTAGGTTTAACAATAACAAAATCTTTAGATTTTAGAAAGATAGTTGGATGGTTTTAATATTTTTGAAATATTTGTTTAAGGAGTTATATGATAAACTACTAGTAACAATAGCTTTGTAGTCTCACTATAGAGCTGCAGATCATAATGGTGGAGAGTAAGGATTCATGTGCCTCTCTTATCCTCGGAGCGTCAACAGTTTTAATAGCTTTAGAATTTCTTATATGTTGTTTGCTCATCCTCGTCGGTTGATATACTGGTCTCAAAGTGGTGTAGAGATGACAATTGTAGTATAGAGTTTTTTTAATATAAATTCATCAATTGTCATAGATTTACATAACAATTCTATAAATTAGTATGGAAAGCTTTTGTTTTTTTTTAAAAAAAGAGCAAGATATTTTTTTTGATTGGCTTTTCTTAATAAATTACACGCAGAAGATAATCAAAAAAAAAAAAAAAAGATATGTTCAACATGCATATCATGTGAGATGGCATAGGAGCTGATTGAATATTTATTCATCAAATGTTCGTTTTCAAAATTGATGCTGGAATTCCTTTTAATTGCTTTGAACTAAAACCACCTTTTTATTGTTTCAAATCTTTGATCAGTATGGAAGATGGAAAAAGTGCTGGCTAGCTATAGAAAAGCTGATATCGATAACTTCAGCAAGATGGGATAACTTTTGCTCTAAGAAAAAGTGAATGGAAAAAGAAAAAAAAATTGTAATCTTCTTACACCCATTGTAACTTCTCGTCCGGGGTTATCATTGATCCTGTAATCTTCTTACACCCATTGTAACTTCTCGTCCGGGGTTATCATTGATCCTGTAATCTTCTTACACCCATTGTAACTTCTCGTCCGGGGTTATCATTGATCCGATTAATTGAAGGTTCCTTCCACCAAAAAAAAAAAAAAAACTTCACTTCTAAGATCTGTAGCTAAAAATTTCTACCAACAATTTCAACCGCTTCGCCAATCACATGGACCGCACACCACGTAGAATGATGTTCCCTGGGATCACTGTTTTTATATTCGGCATATATGGCATCAATGAAGGAATAATTCTACCCTAAGGATCACTGTGGACCCCGGCTAATTGGAGCTTGATCTGAGTATCTAACTAAATTATTTTTATATGGGAAGGTATCTAAGATGAAGTGGAGGTATTGTTTTATAAGCGTCTGTCATCTTATATTTCAACTTTAGATAATAATAAAGGGATGGAGAATGGGTCACCAAAAGATGAAAGTGCCTTAACTTTAAATCTCTGGATTTTGCTTTTAAAAGCACCGCTCGGCCCCTCCAATCCACTTTCTTTTTAGCCACCAAACAATCTCTCTCTCTCTCTCTCTCTTCTCTCTCTCTCTCTCTCTGTTTGGAGGAAGAGCCACCAAACAATCTCATTTCAGGCCAATTGGCCTTGGCTCAGCCGTGGCATCCCTTGCCACCCCAAACAAATCAAAGATTTGAGTCTTGGTGTTGACATTTTTGTTATATTTTTAAAAAATTAACAAATCATTCTAACAATACGCAAACAATTTGTTTTCATTGCTGCTGAAATCCGTCCTTCGAATCGGGTATGAAGGAGCTTCGAGACGGGCTTCCTCGTGGGCGGACCTGCAAGACAGTCCTCACGCGAGAAGGCGTTGGGGTGGCCCTTTGCGGAAGACCCTCCGACGCTCAAATCAGTGGAGATCAACAGTCGATAGAAATGAGGAGAAGGCTCTCGCCGGAGAGTTTTCTCCAAGGGCTCCGAGCGGAGCGGCAATGGCGGAAGCAAAGGCAGAGAAAGGGAGAGAGAGAGTGAGCCAATGCGCAAGGAGAGACCGCGTACCCCAGGGGGTCTGGAGCTATGGTATTTATATAGGATCACCTGGTTGTTATGGGGCATCATGGGTCCGAAGGCTGTTGAGATTCGAATCCAGTCTGTTATAAGATCGGTAGGATTCGTATCCGGTTAGTTAGAGAATCGACGGCTGGGAGAGCTTGTTAATGTCTCGGGATTTGATGGGATCATAGGCCCCAGGGCCCTAGGCCACTTTCAGATATGATTCCTGTTTTGAATCTTAAGGATTTAAGCTTTCCCGCGCCGAATTTCGCAGAGGGGGTTGATATCGCTCGGACTGGGCCGAGCTATAGGGACAGCTTGGCGGGCGAGGCCAAGAAGCGAGATAGCTCGGCTAGGGCCGAGAAACAAGATAGGTCGGCTGGAGGAGCCGGAAGGCGATAGTCGATAGCTCGACTGGGGCCGAGAAACGAGATAGGCTGGAGGAGCCGGAAGGCGACAGTCGATAGCTCGGCTGGGGCCAAGAAATGAGATAGGTCAGCTGGAGGAGCCGGAAGGCGACAGTCGATAGCTCGGCTGGGGCCGAAAAATGAGATAGGTCGGCTGGAGGATCCGGAAGGCGACAGTCGATAGCTCGACTGGGGCCGAGAAACGAGATAGGTCGGCTGGAGGAGCCGGAAGGCGACAGTCGATAGCTCGGCTGGGGCTGAGAAACAAGATAGGTCGCTGGAGGAGCCAGAAGATGAGGTCCGCACCTCGAGAATCCCTGGCTCGGTGAGGGGCTAGGGCGTTCCGATCTACCGAGGCTAACTTGTCCCTGGCGAATGTCGCATAGTGAGTAGAAGTCGGGGCTAACCTTAGCCGCATACATGATTATTGACGCGTAACGATTTTACCCCTCAACACATGCCCCCCACTCCCTAGTTCGAAGCGTAGGTTCGAGCATAAGGAGTATAAGTCCAAATGGCACTATTTGAACGAGGGGGATCCGGATTGGACAGTCCGCGCAATGATGCCCTATTTAATGCCGCGCGGCCGCCGTGCCTTCGTAGGTAAGGCTCCTTTGGGGCGATGGTTGGGGGACCGCCTCATAGCGGATCCCGATTTTTATGGCGTTTATCGAGGTGGTTCCGGACGCCTCGGGCGAGATGCCTTATCTTCTCTTGAAGCGGCTTCCTTCGAGGGGAAGCAAAGCTGAAATAGCGTTGTTTCTGTTTGCAGCGCTCCTTCGTTCCCCCTTTTGGAGAATTTCGTTCTCTATTTCCTCTGTAGTTTCGTTTGGTGTCTCTCTCGGCCAGCAGAATGATGAGCCCCGACGATGCAGTTTCAGAGATTACCGTCAAGGATTTGAGGAAAATTTGCCAGAAGTATGGCATTCCCCCAGATATTGTTCTACGATTGCCGAAACCCGAGCACAGGGTTTTACAAGATTTGGAGCACGGAGTCTTTCTTTACGAAGATAATTTGAAGGCGGGCGTCAGGCTTCCTCTCCATCCCCTGGTAAAGGAGATCATGACGTCTTACAACATCTGCCCGACGATGGTGGCTCCCAACAGCTGGTGGAGCATCATCGGATTTATTTCGATGTGCAACCAGATCCAGGTTACAGCTACTCTTCCCCTTTTTCGTGCCTGTTACTACCTGATACCCGGAAAGAAATCGGAGTGGCCTTATATCGGACCTCGGAGGTCCTTCAAGATGATTGCGGACAAACCGTCCTCCATAAAGGGATGGAAGAACTGATTCATCATCGCTGAAGGAACATTGGTTCTGACTTTCCTCGGAGATGGGGAAACTTTGTTCGGGATGTGGAAACACATCTGATTCTATCTAAGCAGGAGGAAAAGGATTTGAAAGTCCTCCGCAATGGCAAGGCGTTCTCGGCTAACGACTTACTGTCGGAGGAGGCTCTTTTCGCTGCCGAGCTTAGCCCTCTCGATCCGCATGGTAGGCCCTCCTTCTCTTTTCTACTGGTTTTATTTGAGCGAACGTATCTCGGTCTTATCGTTTGCTCCTCGCTTCCGCAGCCAAGAGGTCTGAATTATCAGGCCGCATAAAGAGAAAGACGGGCAAGCGCCTATTGGAGAGTAGTGGCAGGGAGAAGAGTAAACCCGAGAAGAAGGTTCGTCTTTCCGAAAGGTACTCGCCAGATGCTGGAGCAGTCCCGGCGGAAGCATCGAAAGCAAGGGAGGTTTTAGAGAGGACTGCCGAGATCCTCTGTCCCCCAGTAGTGGAGATATCAGACAGTTCGGACGAGACTCCATTGGCTTGCCAGGACGCCCCTCCTTTGAAGGACAAGCCAATGGCTGATTCGGCGGAGGTTGTCGTTTCTGAGGGCCCCTCCTCGAGCGAGGAGATATCTCTGGCCTTGGCAGGAGGACAAGAGGGAACAGCTCCAATCGGCGAGGCTCAAGATGAGCTTCCTATTGGAGGGCCCCCCGCGGAAGAGTCTAGGGGCGGTGACGTTAGGGCGACCGTAGCGGAGGCTCAAGAAGGGGGGCAGATGGAGGTTTCGATGAAGCCTGCGGAGGAGACGCAGGTGTCTATGACCGAGGGAGGAAAACCGGAGGAGGGGGTAGGGCAAGGCAAGAACCTTGCAGTCGGAACTTCTCTCGCCAAAGTTTTGGGAAGACTGGCGCTTGGGCTGGCCGAGTTATTCGAGGAAAGCCAGGCCAGAATTCTGTCGAAGGAGGCCGGGAAGTTGAAGGCTCCTCAGTCGGAGATTGCCCGGATCGGCCCTTCGGGCGGGGATGGTCAGCCCAGCAGCTCAGACACGGCCATTGAGGAGGCGTTTTCTGCTTTGATGAGGTCGGCATTGTATCTGGGCGCGGATCCTTCGGCGGATAAATTCGTGGATCTAGAATTGGTTGATGCCACATTTGGCCAATGGAATATGGCGAAGGACATCCACCTTCTCCCCGATATCGACAATCCCATCCTCATGAAGTAGGCTAGAGCCTACGCCTCCCAGGTGAGTTGTCATTTCAGAGCAGTGGGTGCTTTCCAGCTAACTTGACCACATTTTCTCACTTGTTTTTGTTCTGTAGAATGCTTTGATCTCCTGGGCGCTGTGCTGGTGCCTAAGCTTGGCGATGGGAGCCGGTGTCCAGGCCAGGAGAGTCAGCGCCGAGCTTCGATCGCGAGCGGAGGCATCTGACACATTTAAACAACTTCTGGCCGCCAGCAATGAGAGTTTGGCGAGAATAAGGGTATTGTATCAGGCCGCCCTAGATGATGCATCCAAGCAGAAGCATAAAGTAGAGGAGTTATAGGGGATCCTAGCGAGGTGCGACGACGCATGCTTGGAGCTATCACGGGTTAAATCCAAGCATTCCGAAGAAATGGAAGCTGTTAAGAAATAGTTCAGCGAAAATCTAGGCAAGCAGAGGAGAGAGGCCACCGAAGAAAGAAATCGCCTAAGCAGAATGCTTGGCGAAGTGGAGGAGAAGTTACGGCGACGTAATCGTGATATTGCCGACAGGGACGACAATATCAAGTGGCATCAGGGGAAGATAACCCAGCTCAGCAGCGAGCTCTCCCAAGCCCGGGGAGAAGTTGATGATAGGCAATCGAGGATTAATGATCTCAAGAGCAGGATCGAGCTGGTTAGAACTGATAAATTGAGGGCCATTGATGAGGCCAAGGAGATGACCAAGAAGCTGGCTCAGCAGGAGGAGGAGGTACGGTACCGCCCCCTTTCTTAACTTCCTTTATTGGCTCATCGTGTCATCAGCTGACTCTGTTTTTACATATGAAAAAGGCGGGGCTGGAGAATCAAGATCAGATGTGAGCCTTGCAAGGGGAACTGAAATCTGGCCGATGGAGGAGCTTAGTGCTCGAGAGGCGGATCAGTGAGACCGAGGAACAGATCGCCCTGCTGCAGAGTCAAGTCGCTGGAGCTGAGGGGCAGGTCACCTCATTACGGGGCCAAGTGGCTAAAACCGAAATGCGGCTCGCTATGCTCAAGGGCAAACAAGATGCAACTTGCGCTGACGCTTTCCAGCTCGGAGTGAAGGACATTCGAAGTAAGATATCTAAGGAGCATCCGGAATGGGACCTCTCTTTCTTGGATGTCGAGACTTCTGACGCCAGCGCCTCCAAGGATGAAGAAGAAGATGAGTACATTGATGTTTCAGACGCCGACCTCGATACTACCCTGGGTCCCAGTGAGGCTGCAGCTCTTGGGGGACACTTGCAGCCTGTTGCCAAGGAAGCGAAGACATTCGAGATGGGGGAGTCGAGCCATGCCTCTATGAGCATAGTTGAGGGTTCTACTGGGACTGATCCAGCTCCTGACCCTTGAGAGCTATTTTCGTTCTTTTGTTTTTCTGATGTGTAACTCGGTTTGAAGTTTTCAACGAATGAGCCTTCCGTCTCTATTTGATTGCCTTTCTCGGATGATCCCCTGTCTCAAGTTTTATCCTGACCGCGAGCAACTTGTGGTTTATTCGTGCCGCTTGGTTGGCTTTAGCTCGGATTTGAGGGAACATCTTGGTCGAGGCTAAGGCATAGGGATAGCCCTGACGAAAGGGCCGAGATATAACATAGCTCGGTAAAAAGGGGCTGAGAGACGATCTAGCTCGGCTTAGGATGAGTGGCACAATGGCTCGGCCGAGGGTGAGAGATGAAATAACTCGGCTAGGGCCGAGGGATGAAACGGCTTGGCTAGGGCCGAGGGACGAAATAGCTCGGTTAGGGCCGAGAAATGCGGTAGGTCGACTAGACAGGACCAGGAATCACATAAGTATCCTGGCCAGGACCGAGGTAGTCCATCCTATCAAGGGCAAAATCGTGGATGCGCCTTCGACGAAAAAAGGGAAGTCCGGTTCCGTGAGGGGGGGTTTTGCTGAATTCCCCGCTTCCTATGAGCGGCCACTGAAGCGACAACGTGTGGCAGGGCTTTATGTGAGTGGCATTGGAGCTGGTGGTTCGGGCGACTAGGGCTCTCGCCTGGAGCGGTTTAAATACCAATAGGTGGTAGGCCATCGTTAACCATTTCCTCCACCGATCTTCGTTGGTCTATCCGAGCTTGTGATAGCAGGATGGCTTCCAAGGATGGAGGGAGGTCGGCCGGAGCACCAGTCGACGGTGTCAACGCTCGTTGGGGGACCCGGAGGGGTCGCACCAAGGCGGTCATCGACGGGGAAGTCCTGGCCTCATTGTTTGCAAGTTGTGAGTGACTCCAACAGGCGACCGAGCAATATATGATTGCCTCTACTAGGGAGATCATGCACCTCCACGCGGTCAACGATCGGTTAGAAAAACGTGTGGCGTCCCTCTAGCAATAGGTGTGCGACCTGACAGTGGAGCGAAGGGAAGGCTCAGCAGCTCCGAGAGAGGATGATAAGCCCCTATGAGGGCTGATGTATTTTCCTTTCTTTTCATTGCCCCTTTATGATGAATGGAAAGAATAGTTTATGTAGCTTTTGTGTTTGCCGCTTTTTTGAGATGCTTGCTTTCATCGTGCAAGTCTTATAAGCGATCTATCCCTTGGAGGGTTTTTAGCCATCCTTGCCCGGATCGGGGCGCGGGATAACATTCAGTCATGTTGGACTGAAAATAGATATTTTGGTTTGTTTTGAAGTATAGAAACAGCTTTGGCCTTAGAGGGGAGCATAGGGCGGTGCCTAGGTCCGTGCCTAGGTCCCACAGGCAGCTGGGCCGGAGCAGAGGATATTGAGAGGTCATTATCGAGGAGTACTTGGCCTCCGCACCACTTTATTACCCTGTCAGTGCCTTGTCTTTTCCAAGGCAAGTCGACTTTCTTTTCGCCGAAGTAGATAATATGGCTCTGTAGCCAACAAAAAGTTGCCTCAGTGTTTTCCAGGGGCTTTTATTAGGTCGATCTTTTTCAATGCAGGTTGTTCTGGCGTATGATGCAAGCACTTATTCGCCATTGGAGGATGTCGTTTTCATCGGATGATCTCCCAGGTCTACCCGTATCCGCAAGATCGGCGGGCAATTTTCTGCATTTAAAACTCGTGATCCAGGATCAGAGAAAATCTTTTGGCGTACGTCATGGTCCGGGCAATGCGCTTGGTGCGCAACGAGGGGCGCTGTTTTCATCCCGGGAGGCCACGTGGTGGCGTGGGTTAGGTGTTTTGAATCTCGGGGCTTTCTGCTCTGATAGCCGCTCCCGGTTCACCTTTGCCTATAAAAAGGAGAAAGAGGGGCCGTGTTGGGCCATCCCTGAGTTTTCTTCCCTGTGAATTATGAAGGTTTTCATGATGCCTGTCTCTCTGGGGCTTAGAGTGGGAGGACCGAGCTTACCTTTTGCAAGTCATCGTCCTTCGGACAGTTGGGGTGATGAAGGAGCCACTGGAGAGTGGCTCATCCTCAAGGGATGAGTTTCGAAGATCATATGGAGAGCGCACAGGAGGACCGCAGAGATCACACGGAGAGTGCACATATGCGCTTCTTGTGTGTCCTTTGTGGCTCGCTATGGGGGTGCGGGGTAGAAAGTGCATCGAGACCCCCGTAGCATGCACGGAGCCTTCCTTCTCCATTGGTCTGGATTCTCGTCCCTTCTCTGAGGGGAATCCTTGCCACGGGAAGGAAAAGCTGGAGCAACGCGGGGCTAATGGTCCCTAGCGCTCCCAATCGGGCAGTGGCCTGCAGCCCAGCATCCCACCTGAGGGGAGCTGGTTAGTTTGCTTGGTTCCTCAGAATCAGCATCCACGGGTCGTGCCTCCTTTTGGATCTCTTAGTTCATCCGGAGGGACCGTGGAAGGTCGGCCTTGCCACTTATCAGGGCGAGCTGACTGGTTCGTGGTTTATCTGATTTCTTGGGCCAGACGCCGAAATGTCATTATTAACTGAAGCCGGCTTGGAGCAGTTCGGCCGAACTATGCACTCGTTTTTATTTCCTGTGCTTTGGTGTACTTGTAACTCCTCTCAGGAGGTTGTAACTTTTCTTTTGATGAGGAAATAAAGAAATTTTCCATTCCTTCTTTCTTTGGCCTTTGCTTCTTTTGCGTTGGAGAGTTGTTACTCCTATAATGTGCTTTTTATGCTGTAGCATATTTTGGCGGTGCTATCGTGGCTTAGTCCTTACTAAGGCCAAGATACAGAGATATCGCTCAGTCCGACCGGGGCTTGCGAGCTACCCGAACCCGAGCTAAGTTTTAAAGAACGCTTAGTTCGGCCGGGGCTTGTGAGCTACCCAATCCGAGCTAAGTTTTAAAGAACGCTTAGTTCGGCCGGGGCTTGTGAGCTACCTGAATTCGAGCTAAGTTTTAAAGAACGCTTAGTTCAGCCAGGGCTAGTGAGCTACCCGAATCCGAGCTAAGTTTTAAAGAACGCTTAGTTCGGCCGGCGCTTGTGCACTTCGGTTTTGGCCGGGGCTTATGCACTCCGGTTTTGGCCAGGGCTTCAGAATTAATTGCTCGGTCCAGCCAAGGTTCGGAGATTGTTGCTCGAACCAGTCGAGATTCGGAGGTTTGTTGCTCGGCCTAGCCGAGATTCGGAGATTATCGCTCGGTCCAGCCGAGGTTCGAAGATTTATTGCTCGGCCCGATCGAGGTTCGGAGATTTATGCTCGGCCCGGCCGAGGTTCGGAGATTATTGCTCGGCCCGGCCGAGGTTTGGAGATTATCGCTCGGCCCGGCCGAGGTTCGGAGATTTCTGCTCAAATAGATAACTCGGTCGTGCCGAGGATTGGTAAGCAGCATCTGTTTCCTTTACGATCTTTGGTGATATAATCGTGGTGATCATGTCAAGAATTATGAAAGCAATATGCTGACAAAAATTAAGAAGGCGGGCCTGTAGAAGGCATACCCTACTGATGATACTTGCGAGGTTGTCCGAATTCCATGTCCGAGGGATGGATCTCCCGCTTAGATCTTGTAGTTTGTAGGTGCCAAGTCCGATGACTTCGTTACTTGGTAGGGGCCTTCCCAGTTTGAGCTAGCTTTCCTTGCTCTAGCGGTTTGGAGACAGATGTTTTCGGAGAACAGGTCGCCAGGCAGAAAGCTTTCCCTTTGACCCTGGAGGCATGGTAACGGGCCACTCTTTGCTGGTAGGCAGCTATTCTGATCCGAGCTTTTTCTCTGATCTCCTCTACCAGGTCGAGGTTGGTGCGGAGCTGCTCGTCACTGGCTTCCTCCGAGTAGCTTTCCACCCGCAGGGAAGGGAGTCCTATCTCCACGGGGATGACGGCCTCTGTGCCGAAGGCCATTCGAAATGGGGTCTCGCCCGTGGGCACTCTCGGGGTGGTGCGGTAGGCCATAGGACATGGTGCAACTCGTCTGCCCACTGCCTCGGGCTCTGGAGAGCCGAGCTTTGATCCCTTGAAGCAAGGTTCGGTTGGTTACTTCGGCTGCTCCGTTAGCTTGTGGATGCCCGACCGAGGTAAGGCGGTGATGGATCCCATGCTCCTCGCAGAACTGACGAACTTTGGATTGTCGAACTGTTTGCCGTTGTCAGTGATGATGGTGTGTGGGAGGCCGAAGCGGCAGATGATGGATCTCCACACGAAGTCCTTGGCCCGAGCCTCAGTTATTTGAGCAACTGCTTCCGCCTCGACCCATTTGGTGAAGTAGTCGATGGCGACGAATAAAAACTTTCGCTGTCCCGTGGCAAGTGGAAATGGGCCGAGAATGTCCATTCCCCACTTGGCAAAGGGCCAAGCGGAGGAAATGGGGACCAGGCTGGCGGAGGGGAGCCTCTGAATACTGGAGTGTCTTTGGCATGGGTCACAAGCTCGGACAGGTCGTCAGCATCCTTTTGCATGGTGGGCCAATAGTAACCTTGACGCAGCACCTTGTGGCATAAGGACCGGCTCCCCAGATGGTTGCCGCAAATCCTTCGTGTACCTCCGAAGGGCATAATCAGCTTCAGATGGGCGAAGGCATCTGAGCAACGGCATAGAGAAGGACCGCTTGTAGAGCTGGTCGTCAATCAGCACATAGTGGGTGGCTTGCAGCTTTAGCTTTCTAGCTTCTCTTCGATCGGCCGGGAGCGACCCTTCTTTAAGATACTTCAGGATGGGGTCGAACCATGATGGTTCGGCCTCAACTTGCATCACTCGGTCAGCTTCCGCGATACTGGGTCTCTCCAAAATCTCCAGATGAAATTTTCGTTCGGCGTCCATTGATTCCGCAGTTGCCAGCGAGATAATAGGTCGGCACGGGCATTTTCGGATCTAGGAATCTGAATGATTTCAAATTCAGGAAATGGGAGAGTAGGCTTCGAACCTCTTGGAGATATCGAACCATGTTCGGTCCCGGGCCTCAAACTCCCCCGCACGTGACCAGCCACCAGCTGAGAGTCGGTGAAGGCATTCAGTTCTCCACCTTAAGGTCGCGGGCGATTCGGAGCCGGCGAGCAGAGCTTCATACTCGGCTTCGTTATTGGAGGCTGGGAAGGAGAAGCGGACGCCATATTCAAAAGTCGCCCCTCCGGGCTGGTGAGGATTAAGCCGGCACCGAGCGATGGGCGTTGGACGACCCGTCGACATGGAGGAGCCACCGGGCGTCAGATTTTGGTCGGGGGAGTTGGGAGTGGAGCCATCCTCCGGGATGGTACATTCGAGGAGGAAGTCAGCTAGCACCTGAGCTTTGATGGCCGGGCGAGGCTGAAACCGAATGTCATGCTCGCTCAGCTCGACGGCCCATTTGTCATCCTTCCCGATGTCTCCGGACGATGGACCACCGCCTTGATGGGTTGGTCGGTCAGGACCGTCACAGAATGTGCTTGGAAGTATGGCCGCAACTTTCGGACTGAGGTGATCAAGGCCAACACCATCTTCTCAATCCGGGTATACCTCGTTTCCGCATCTCGGAGCAGTTTGCTGACATAATAAATCGGCTTCTGGGTCTTATTTTCTTCTCTGACCAACACCGAGCCAACCTTCCGAGACAGCCAGATACAGGAATAATGTCTCCCAGGATTTGGACTGCTGAGGAGAGGGGGAGAGCCGAGGTACTTCTTGAGATCTTCGAATGATTTTTGACACTCGGAAGTCCATTGGAAATTCTTAGCCGACCGAAGAGTTTTGAAGAAAGGGAGGCATCTTTCGGCAGACCGAGCCACGAAGCGGTTAAGGGCTGCTATTCTTCCAGTTAGGCGCTGGACTTCTTTAATAGATGCTGGGGGCGCCATCTGCTGAAGAGCTGGATCTTCTGGGGGTTAGCTTCGATACCCCTTGGGAAACCATGAAGCCGAGGAACTTCCCAGAGTTAACGCCGAAGGCGCACTTAGTTGGGTTGAGCTTCATCCGATATTTGCGGAGCGTTGCGAAGCTCTCCGAGAGATCCTCGACGTGCTGTGATGCTTCTTTGCTTTGACCAGCATGTCGTCGACATATACCTCCATGTTCCGGCCGATTTGCTCTTTGAATTTGTTGACCAGCCTTTGGTAGGTGGCACCTGCATTTTTAAGACCGAAAGGCATAACACGGTAACAGTAAGTACCTCGGTCGGTTATGAAGGCGGTCTTTCTTCATCTTCGGGGGCCATCCGGATCTGGTTGTAGCCCGAATAGGCATCCATGAATGTCAGCATCTGGTGACCCGAGGTGGCATCTACAAGTGGTCAATTCGGGGAGAGGGAAGCTGTCCTTCGGGCACGCTTTGTTGAGGTCGGTGAAGTCGATGCAGATCCGCCACTTGCCGTTCGACTTCTTTACCATGACAACATTTGACAGCCAACTTGGGTAATTCACCTCCCGAATGAAGTTCGCCTTGATAAGTTTATCACCTCCTCTTCAATAGCTTTCTGCGCTCTGGGGCGAAGCTCTTTTCTTCTTTGATGGGCGGTACATCTCGTCCACGTTAAGGCGATGGACGAGAACTCGGGGCTGATTCCTGGCATGTCGGAGGCGGACCAGGCGAAGACATCGCGTTGCTTCGGAGAAAGTCGATCAGCTCTGCCGGGATTCGCCTTTCAGCAGCGACCCGATCTTTATGGTTCGGTCGGGACGAGCTTCGTCCAGTGGTACTTCTCCAGTTCTTCGGCTGGTTCTCCTCGTTGCTCGGCGAAGTCCTCCCGAGCGTCCAGCCCATCAACCTCAGGCATCCTGGACTGAAGGCTGGTGACAAAACACTGCCGAGCCATAGTTTGGCTTCCTTGGACAACACCAACTCCCCCGGTGGGGAACTTTCATAGATAGGTGGGATGGAGACGACGGCTTTGAGGGACATCAGGCCGGGTCTCCCAAATATCGCATTGTAGGGCGACCGAAGCTTGGTCACTAGGAAGTCTGTGTGAACAGTGGCCACAAGGGGCCAGGTTTCCCGAACCGTTAAGTTACGACCCCTTCTGGGACGATAACGTCGCCGGTGAACCCCATTAGGGTGGAGTCCACGGCTCGGAGGTTTTCCATGAGCAATTTCATCTTGGCAACACATCAAGGTACAGAACATTTACGGAGCTTCCACTATCAACAAGGATCCGACTTACATCATAGTTATTTAAATTGAGAGATACAACTAATGCGTCGTCATGTGGGAATTGTATCCCTTGGAGATCATCGTCGGAGAAGGAGAGCTCACCCGTTCGTGCTTTCTTTGGCGCCGAACCTTCACATCATTCTTGGAGCTCGACCACCGGCCTCTTCAATCATGTTGATGTGGCCGATCACGGGTGGATTTGGAGGAGGAGGAGGCTGCTGAAGCTCGGGCTGGCGATCACCCCCTTGTCCTGGCTCGGGCGCCCTCTGAACTGGTTCAGTCGGCCCCGTGGATTAGCCTCTCAATTTCATTCTTCAACTGCCAGCATTCCTCGGTGTCGTGGCCATGCTCCCGGTGATAGCGGCAGTACTTGGTGGGGTCTCTCCGGGTTGGGTTCCCTCGGAGAGGAGCTGGTCGGGGGAGCTGGCGCTCTATCTCCATGAGGATCTTGCCCTAGGAACAGTGAGTGGGGTGTACGGTCGAATCGCCTGGGGGCTCCGGGAGCGATTTCTTGGCGGCGGTGGGGGAGCTCTTTGGCGACGAGGCGGGCTTGGCTGCGGGTAGGTCGGTGCCTGTCCGGGCCTTTGGTTCTTTCTTCTTTGCCAGCTCGGCGCGGGCAGCTCTCCGTGATTCTTCGACCCTGGCGTATTTGTCTGCCAGGGCCATCATATCGGAGAGGTTCGGGGGTAGCTGACCTCCATCGCCAGGTAGAAGTCGCTCTCCTTCAAAACTCCCCCGCTAGGGCGGACATAGCCACCTCATGATTAAGGTGGTCCACCTCCAGCATGGCCTTGTTAAACGGCCAAGGTAATTTCTCAAGGACTCCCCCTCTCTCTGCTTAACTTCAGAGAGGGAGTCGGATCTTCGTCGGTGACGGCGGCTGCTGACGAACTGGCCAATAAAAAGATGGCTCAGCTCGTCAAATGAATCAACGGAACCCGGTTTCAAGCGTTGAACCAGGTTCGGGCAGATCCTCTGAGGGTGGAGGGAAAGGCGCGGCAGAGGATCGCATCTGATGCTCCGTGGAACATCATTATTGACCGGAAGCTGCTGAGGTGATCATCGGGATCAGAGGAGCCATGGTAGGGCTCGATGGCGGGTAGCTTAACATGGGAGGGAATCACTTCCTCCATGATCCCTTGGAGAAGGGGATGCCCTGCTCTGCCTTGGGCTGAGGCGGATGAGCCTGCTTGGCGGCGTCCAGCTCCTGACGCATCTCCGGAGTGTCGGTGGATCTCCTCTTCAGACATAAGAGGAGGGGCCGGGCGAGGAGAGCAGGGATGGCGTCGAATCATGGCGGGAGGACTCCGGAGAGAGGGATCGGGCCCCGAGATCTGGGAAGATCCCTGTCGTAGCCCCCTTGCGGGACTGGTCTGCCTCCTTTGGGTCGGTGTGGGGGTCCGCGGCTCCATGCGGACCAGAAGAAGAGGTGGCCGAAGAAAAAGGGGCGGCCTCCTCAGGGAGGTGTGGAGCAGGGGCAGCTGTAAGGCGCTCCTGAACCAGATGGGTCAGGGCTTGGACTGCTGGACCAGTGTGGCAAACTGGTCCTGGGTCACCGGGATAGCTGGCGGCGATGGGGTCTCAACTGGTGGCGGCTGCGGCGCCATGCTACTCATCGGATCAGGTCTCTGGGAGGCGACCTGGTCCTGGGCTTCAGAAGTTGCTCTTCTCCGATTAGCCATTGGAGAGGTTCTCTTCCAGATCGAGATCCTTATCTCCTTTCTTCAAGTTTTAATGGGACTTGAGGCCCTTCCTCTAGCGCCAATCTGTTGCCGCCGAAATCCGTCCTCCGACTCGGGCGCGAAGGCTCGAGACGGGCTTCCTCCTGGGCGGACCTGCAAGAAGTCCTCACGCGAGAGGCATTGGGGGTGGCCCTCCGCGGAAGACCCTCCGACGCTCAAGTCAGTGGGATCGACAGTCAACAGAAATGAGGAGAAGGCTCTCACTGGAGAGTCTCTCCAAGGGCTCCGAGCGGAGCGGCAATGGCGGAAGCAAAGGCAGAGAGAGGGACAGAGAGAGAGAGAGTGAGCCAGTGCGCAAGGGAGACCGCGTACCCCAGGGGGTCTGGAGCTATGGTATTTATAGAGGATCACCTGGTTGTTAGGGGACGTCGTGGGTCCAAAGGCTGTTGAGATTCGAATCCAGTCTGTTATAAGATCGGTAGGATTCGTTTTCGGTTAGTTAGAGGATCGACGTCTGGGAGAGCTTATTAATGTCTCAGGATTTGATGGGAGCATAGGCCCTAGGGCCCTAGGCCACTTTCAGATATGATTCTTGTTTTGAATCTTAAGGATTTAAGCTTTTCCGTGCCGAATTCCATGGAGGGGGTTGATATCGCTCGGACTGGGCCGAGCTATAGGGACAACTTGGCGGGCGAGGCCAAGAAGCGAGATAGCTCAGCTAGGGCCGAGAAACAAGATAGGTCGGTTGGAGGAGCCGGAAGGCGATAGTCGATAGCTCGGCTGGGGCCAAGAAATAAGATAGGTTGGCTGGAGAAGCCGAAAGGCGATAGTCGATAGCTCGACTGGGGCCAAGAAATAAGATAGGTCGGCTGGAGGAGCCGAAAGGCGATAGTCGATAGCTCGGCAGGGGCCGAGAAATAAGATAGATCGGCTGGAGGAGCCGGAAGGCGACAGTCGATAGCTCGGCTGGGGCCGAGAAACGAGATAGGTTGGCTAGAGGAGCTGGAAGGCGATAGTCGATAGCTCGGTTGGGGCCGAGAAACAAGATAGGTCGGCTAGAGGAGTTGGATGGCGACAGTCGATAGCTCGGCTGGGGCCGAGAAACGAGATAGGTCGGCTAGAGGAGTTGGATGGCGACAGTCGATAGCTTGGCTGGGGCCGAGAAACGAGATAGGTCGGCTAGAGGAGCCGGAAGGCGACAGTTGATAGCTCGGCTGGGGCCGAGAACAAGATAAGTTGGCTGGAGGAGCCGGAAGATGAGGTCCACACCTCGAGAATCCCTGGCTCGATGAGGGGCTAGGGCATTCCGATCTACCGAGGCTGACTTATCCCTGACGAATATCGCACAGCGAGCAAAAGTTGGGGCTAACCTTAGCCGCGTACACGATTATTGACGCGTAACGATTTACCCCTCAACAGTTTCAAAAGGGTCATAAATTTTCATATATTTTGAAAGATGTGCATGGGGTTATTTGGTCCTACTTTTAAAAGGAGTTCAGGAAATGATATATGGATCATGGTGATGAACAAAAAAAGATGTTGATGTGACTGATAAGAGCCACGTGAAGATTAACGGCCAAAATCACCTAACAACAGAAGTAGATGGAACGCCAATGGCCCTTGCTCCTAGGCAGCCCCAACTTATAAGCAGCCCTGAGATGGTTCTGGCTTCCAACGGCCCCGCTCCTAAGCAGTCCCAGCTCATCAGCAGCCCTGAGACAACTCTGGCTCTTAGGCGGCCCCCAGCTCATAAGCAGCCCTGAGACGGCTCCAACTCCTAGGTGGCCCCTGTTCCTAGGCGGCCCCAGCTCATAAGCGGCCCTGAGGCGGCCCCGGCTCATAAGCGGCCCTGAGGCAGCCCTAGCTCTTATCTTATCTTATCTCCAAGATTAACTTCAGCTTCCCAATCAAGCCTTCAATTCTGACAAGGCCAGGCCCACTAGCCACCTTTGATTCATATATGTCTAATAAGACAAACTTCATCGGTTCTGACATAAGCCTAAGAAGTCATAATCCATCATGAAGCATTAATGACTTTGATCAGATAAGCCCAAAAGTCATCATCTGCCATAAAAGTACCAATCACCTAGTTCAGATAGGATAAATCCCACTAATTCTGATATTCCATTCAAAAAGTTGTGGTTCATCATGAGATTTCAAAGCCTCCGAAGCAAGTTATGCAGACCCTAAGTATTAATAAAATGGGTAAGAGGGGCCCTAACCAAGGTATGAACACTCAAGCACTTAGAGAGCATTTTCATCTCTAACTCTCTCTCTTGAGCTTCTTTAAGCTCATGGCTGTGATTCTAATCACTAACTTGAGCGTTGAAGGGTCCTCGCCGAAATATCCGGCCCGTGACTTCTTGCAGATCCCGAAGTAGAGGTAAAGCTTCCTCGGCATATCCACTGACGCTTAAGGACTTAGCTCAAAGTAATCAGGCATCATCAGATTGGCGTGCTAGGAAGGGGGCATAGAAGGATAGCTCCATAACTTTGAGCTACAGGCTTGCCCTTTCTTGAACAATAATGATGGTAACACATATTCAGGAGGCTTTTGCCAGTTATACTGGAGGGCATTCCTATTATGCTAAGCAACTGGAGGCTAATCCTCCTGCTCTTTCCTCGCCATCGATTTTGTCTACCCTACATGAACAACTAGCCATCCTTACCCAGCAAGTCCAAGCACTTGTTGGGGCAGTCCATGAGTTACAAGGGCAACAATCGGCGGATGTTCAACAGCAACCCAGGCATTCCATACTGCTTGCGACAGCTGCCCCAACCAATCAATAATCTGCCTACAAAAGACCCTCTCTGGAGAAGCATCGCCGTCGTCATGCTTCGTCCAAGCACCACTACTAGGAAACCTCTAAGAGGTCGCGGTCTCCTATCCACCGCTCGAGTAGCCCCTCCTCCAAACACCGACGAGGGAAGGAGCCCAGGATGATATGTCGTCGTCAACGCCATCACTCCTCCTATTCATTTTCTGAATCAATGAGTGAGGACCTCAATTGCCAAATGGAGAGGCGCTTGAAGGAGCAAGATTGGCTGTTGAAAGAGCTCAGTCAGAGGCTCAAAAACCAACCAGGTATGGATTATGATATTCATCCATCCCTTACTCACCGGATTATAGAAGAGCCTATCTTTTAGAGTTTCGTCTTTTCTAACTGAATCCCTATGATGGCACCACAGATCCACTTGACCACCTAAAGAGTTATAAAGCTCTCATGCAAATTCAGGGGACAACTGATGCCCTTATATGTATTGCTTTCCCTGCTACCCTTCGAAGGCTATGCGTGCTTGGTATTCTCATCTACTCCCACGCAGCATCGACTCCTTTCAACGGTTGAAAAAAACTTTCTTAGCGCATTTCGATGCCTATCGAAAGATCCTCCGGGTAGCGGATAGTTTGTTCTCCATTCAACAGAAGGAAGGAGAATATTTGAAGGATTTTGTGGTCCGGTTCAAGACAACAGCCCTTGAGGTCTACCACCTCGACGATGTTGTGGCCACTCTGGCCCTAAAGCGAGGGCTCCGTCCCTCCTGCTTTACCTATTCATTGAACAAAAGACCTCCCAGTTCCTATGCTGAGCTTCTGAGTCATGCGCAAAAATGCATTCGTGCCAACGAAGCTAATTTCACTCAGAGGGATACTGAAAGAGGGTCTAGCAAGAGACCGGTCCACGTGAAGCCAAGCGGACCATCCCCAAGATGCCTGAGCCCCCACACTGGTCAAATAATCGACACTGAAACTTTGCCCTCAGAGAAGAGAACTTCACACCTCTCCTTGCCCCCAGGTCTCATATCCTTATGGAGATCAAAAGTGAGCCTTATCTTCGGCGCCCTCGCTCACTGAGGATGGACGCCGCTAGCAATCGGAGTCATTATTGCCGCTTTCATAGAGACTATGGCCATGATACTGAAGACTGCCATAATCTGAAGCGTGCCATCAAAGAGCTCATCCAGCGAGGCTATCTTGGGAAGTTTATCTAAAGGGAAGGGCCTTCGGCCATCCTAGCCCTAATGGGGCCTCCACCTATTCAGGCTAACGTCGATAATGCTCCAATGGAATGAACGGTAGGCATGCTTTCCTAAGGGGGTAGTTGTGCATTCTAAAAGATTGAGGGGTGAGGAGGGAAAAAAAATATAATTTATTTTTCTAAAGGGGAATTAACAGGGGGGCGATCTGAATGATGATAGCGTTGTCGTCTCTATGATGATCGCTAAACATCCTGTAAAAAGAATTTGGTGGATAGTGGAAGCTCTGCTGACATCCTTACTTATGATGCCATTGTTTGGATGAATTTATCTTCCAATTCCCTCTAACCAGTGACAACGCCTCTGGTTAGCTTCACAGGAGATTCAGTGAGGGTAAAAGGTGAAATTACCCTACCGGTCACCGCAGGATTACCTTCGTGTCAGAGCACTATCCTGATGAGATTTTTAGTGGCCCGGGTGCCCCTGGCTTACAATGCCATACTCAGTCGGCCAAGCCTAAACCTTTTGGATGTGGTGAGATCTACTAGATGCCTGCTCGTAAGATTCCCCACCAATGGAAGAATCGGCGAGATGCATGGGGAGCAAATCCGATGCAATTATGCTATCATATGGTCCCTGGCCCTCATGAGTGGTGATCCCACCGGCTTCAGTGCTGCTCGATCCCAGAGAATCTGAAAGAAGGAGAGAGCCAGCTAAGCACTTGCTATCCTACCCGCTAGGGGACAACCCTGTGAAGACTATACAAATCGGCAAGCTTCTTTCCATGGAGATAAAGAATCAACTCTTTACTTTCTTGCAAGCTAACTCAGATGTCTTCGCCTGATCAGCCTCAGACATGTCTGGCATTCCTTCGGAGGTAATTACTCTTAAGCTTGATATTGACCCAAAGTACCAGCCTGTCCGATAAAAGAAGAGAAGTTTTGCCTCCGAGTGGCAGAGGGCCATCGATGAGAAGGTCAATAAGCTACTTACTGCCGGCCATATCCGAAAAGCACAATACTCGGATTGGTTAGCCAATGTGGTGATGGTGCGAAAGGCCAGCGAAAGTTAAAGAATCTGCATCAACTTTACTGATCTCAATAAATTAAGCATGTTGTAAAGATAGCTTTTAGCTATCGCGGATTGACCAATTGATAGACTCCACATCTGGCTATGAACTCCTCAGCTTTATGGATGCCTTCTTTGGATACAATCAAATAAAAATGGACCCAGTGGATGAAAAAAATACCTCTTTTATCACTGAGAAAGGCATCTACTGCTACAAAGTGATGCCTTTGGGTTGAAAGTTGCAGGGGCCACTTACCAGAGATTGATGAATAAGGTCTTTAAAGGCCAGATTGGGTGCAACATAGAGGTGTATGTGGATGATATGCTAACCAAGAGCATCTGCATCACTAATCATGTGACTGATTTAGAAGAAAGCTATTAGATGAAGCTCAACCCTCACAAGTGTGCATTTGGAGTCACTGTCAAAAAATTCCTAGACTTTTTGGTGACCCAGTGGGGGATTGAGGCAAATCTAGAGAAGATACAAGCCATTCTCAACATGAGGTAGCAAGTCAATAGCACTTATTTTATTTAAAAGATATAATATTTTGTATTTGTAAAATATAATGCATTTTGAATGAAGTTTCAGGTTCCTTTAAAATTTCTTTCTGTATGCCAGAGTCAAAATTTAATGCACTAAATTGATATATGTCAAGCATTATACAGTGTTCAAATATGTTTATAAATTTGAACTTTGATTAAAATGCACTCTACACCTCAACAGTCTCGCTAATTATAACATCTGACAAGATATTTTCTTTGATTTGTTGAATCCTAGATTCATATGAACTTGCTCATCCGAAAGCATAAGGTAAATGATATCTTCGCCAGTTGGTCACTATTGGCGGAACGGGATAACCTGGCAAAAGAAACACCTTCAAATTTATAAAATTTTAAATTATAAAATAATACTACTCATTTAATTTATGAGCCATTTAAAGTGAGTAAGAGTCGTTTAATTAAAACCTCCGTAAAATGGTTGCCATTTACAAAGCCACTGCAATGTCATTGCGGGATGGAGGAGGAAGAGGCATTGATTTGAGAGATAAGAATGTAAGACATTATTGTAAGGAAAGATGGTATAGTACAATGTTACAGGGGAACACTATAAGATGCCCCATATCTGCAAAAGTCATCGATCAGTCATATGGTGGATAATCCTCAAAATATGATAATGTGTGAGCGATCTCGTCAAGCCTTCCTTCGACAGTATATAATGCACGATAGTGCTCTAAATGACATTGCAACTCATGTAATAAATCCTTCCTAACACGTAACCAATCATCCTCTCCAAATCCCAGCAAGTCAACTATTGCCCTGAATCCACAGTTGTCATCAACTTTTACATCCTTGATATGCTGGATGTATGACCTCAACCTATCTAAAATTTTATCAATATATATCATTGGCTTATGTGACCAGTTTAAGGGTGAATTACCTGCAAACCATATCGAATGCTATAAATTATATTGAAAACAATCACATGGTATAATTATCGGCATGGGCTGGCATGCCTCGGCACGGCACGCCCCGATACAGCCCCGGCACAGGCCGACATGCCTCGGCATACACTGGCATGCCTCGGCATGAGAAGGGCCAGCACGCCTCAGCATGGTACACCCCAGCACAACTCAGCACACACCGGCACGGAACAGGCTGGCATGCCTTGGCTCAACACAACCCGGCATGCCCCAACATAACCCGGCATGCCCCGGCACACATCGGCACACCTCAGAACGAGATGGGGTAGCACGCCCCAACACAGGCTAGCATGCCTCGGGACAGCATTACCCGGCACAGCCCGGCATGGCACACCCTGGCACAAACCGACACGGCATGCCCCGGCACAGCATGCCCTGGCACACACTGGCACATCAGTCTTTGTTAAAAATGAAACAAATGCTTGTACTAATTGGCTGTGAACCAGGTGAATAACTATCTTATCCAGAGAGAACCAACTCAAAGGCAGAAGGGTCATGGTGAGTAGACGTATCAACCCTTCATTGAAGAGCGGCCACGTAAACCGGTTATCCTTTTTTTAGGTTCTTCATTAGAAGTACTATCTGGACTTGCAATCTTTCAATTTCTTTAACATTTGTAATTGAAAAGCCCCATCTAACTACTTGAATTTCTGAGCAATTATATCCAACTCTGGTTCATAGCTCAGCTTCATACATTGCACATTTGTAACAGACATTATATCAAGTTTTCTCCAATGAGGATCAATGCAGTCGAGGGAAATAGGCTGACCTTCCATCCTATACCACATAATCTTATGAGCACATGGTAAACCATGTGTGCGTCGAATAGCACACCCACAAACTGATCATCAATCCCAACTGAATTGGCTCGGTTCGATTGGGCGAGGATATGATTTAATGTACTTATAGATATGAAATATCGTAGTTTTTGAATTCAATAGGCTTAAAGTTGTGTTGCATGACCGTTAAACTCTGCTCGAATGAGGCTTTAATGTTACAGTGCTGCAACTCAATCAAACTATGTATTTTTGTCCAAGATGACTCAAAAGTCCATTGGCTTGATCTAAGCTGTCTTTTAAGCTTTGCATATGCACTTTTAGCCCTAGTAAAGTAAATAAAATTAAATCAAAGTTAAATAACAAAACCGCAATTAAATTATAAAGTTGGTAAATGAATCAATTTCTTCTGATACGTATTTGTTGTCACATTCCTATAGTGCCTACATGCGTCTATTCACGTTGCAACAAATCATTCCTTGTATTTTGTCAGCCAAGTATTTGACACATACCGTAAAGCATATGGATAGGTACTGAACTCTCTCTGGAGTGCACTCTAGTGATCATTATACTCGTCTTCTATGGAGGACAACACCAGTATATTCCAACTCATTATAAACTTATTACATTTCTCCTTCGTTTCAAAAAATCTTTTGCACGGGCCAAAACATTTCTACTAATATGCCATCTACATAACAATGTACAGATGTAAGAAATACCCTCTGAATTGCATTCAATAGAATCAAGTCTCTATCTGTGACTATCAGCTCAAGTAAAACATCAGTATCCATGACACTTCGCAATCTCTCTAATGCCCATGTATAGTTATCTTTCCGCTCAGAATCCATGTATGCAAAAGCAATAGAAAATGTGAGGTCAGTTGATGTCACCCCCATAATCTCTAAGAGAGGAAAATGATATCTATTCATCTTGTATGTGCAATCCATTATCAAAACACAAGGAAATGCACATAACAAATTTATGCTGTCAGGGTGTGCCCAAAACAAGTCAAGCACACTATCAGTATTAATACAATTCCTATGCCACTCAATGTATTTAGCCTTGGTTAATTTACCCAGAAGATATTGCATCTGTGATATTCCAGCTTTCTTTGCAACCTTACACCTCTGACGTTCATTGTAAATCATCTTGATTGTTGTAATATTGAGGGCATCCCTTTGCTTCAATGTGGACAATATATCTTTTGGTCGAATCAAACTCTTCGACATATCCACTAACAATGAAGTCTCCTGCTTAGATAGTCGTCCAGCATATGAGTGTCCCTCGAGATGCTTCGCAGCCGAATGATTGTACACACCACAAACGATCATTAACATCCAATCATCTGTAGTGTCCATTTTCCTTCCTCTTAATGCAAAAGGGCATCCACACTTCTTTATGCCACTGGTCCTAGTCTTTAATCCCTTTTTTCTTTATGCTTTTACTTTTGTAGAATGTTTCCTTAACATGCTACCCGAATCAGAAGTTTTAATTATAACAACAAATCCATTCCTCCTCCCAGCTTCCCAACACCTATTACACAAGTTCATTACTTTTGAATATCTACACATTAAATAGTTTAATGTGAGTAGACAATTTTACACATTGCTCAGTCAACTAATAAAACAATTACAATTAAAATTATCAGACCTTCTAAGTTGTAAATTCATTTATGTAATCCATCACACATTCAGAACCAATCATACTGCATTCGATTGAAGCATCGCCCTACATATACAAAAAATCATTTAAATTGACATTTGACCCATATAGAAGCCTCCCTAAATTACCTTAAACCCTAAACCCTCTGTTCGGCCACACAGAACTAAATATAAATGATTTGTTCAACCCTATATAGCTGAACAAATCATAATTTAGAAAAAAAAAAATTCAAAACATGTTAAAATCCAAACCTTTACGTCCGTAAAATCTTTCCAAATGGCTAGTTACTTGTTCGTTATTCAATTGAAAGCTAAAACCTTTCAAATAAGGGGCTTAAAAGCTGGTAATGAATTAAGAAAAGTTTTGTTGAGCTGAAACGTTGGGTAAAGGGGTTTTTTTGGTTGGGTGTGAAAAGAAATTGCGAAGGGCAAAATGATCATTGTCTATTGGAATAAACTGAGGTTTTTTTTTAATTAGGAGTGGGAATTTTTTTGCAGTGTATTTAGAAGCGCCACCCCCCAAGAAGGCTATAAATCTTTGCAAAATTCCCAAAGGCCTATATCTGTCAACAAACACAATCAAGAGACATCAAAATAAGAGAGTTCTATGACCATTCATCGTGCGGTTGTACCATAGATAGCCACCTATGTGGAACCCTCTAAACTTATGTTCAAAAAATTGATTAATGCTTACAATGATAGAAATCATCTATTTTCAAGCAAGTAGTGCAGCTTGGTTTTGCATCGGTACAAGTCCGGCCAAATATCTTGCATTTCAACTACTGAAATTGATTAATGCTTACAGGTCCCATCAACTGTTGCTACATAACATTCCATCAAAGCGATTTCGCATGTATAAAATTAAGATTTCATGATACTACTTAAGATTTTTATAGAATAAAATCGTGACACTCCTTGATAGATGTGTTGCAATTTAAATAGCACAGCCAAGCAAGACGTTGGCACCGCTTGACATTGAGCAGTATTCGGTAGTTCAGAAAGAATTCTCCACAGATAATTAGAAATCAAGGGTTCCACATGGTTTGCTCTGTAAGTTTGTTCCTCTCGCTCCCGAATGTAAAATTCGTTCACCGTCCTTCTTGGCACTGTTGGGCCCTCTACTTCTTCCTATACCCAGTTTTGGTAAACCCCGATTTAACCCCTCCAGCAAGAGGCATGCTTTGCACAATCTCTGCAAGTAATATGACCGAATGATCAAAGCTCCAGTAAATATATATCTCATGCAACATTTATATGCATCTTTAAAATATAATGTACCATAAAAAACTCTGCAATACAATGATGATTGTAAAAATTTCTTATACAAATGATCCTTTAACATATGTTCAAAGAATTGAGTCAAAACCTTCCTACGAATGCATCTAAAAGCGGTTCCTATAAAACAAAGAAAGCTAACTTTTTTTTTTAAGGTATGCAAGTGATTGGAAGTTGAAATACTATAGAGCTTGCGAAAAGGCTTCAGTTTGGACGTTCAACTTAAACACAACATCACGTGATTTTTAATTGGAATTTTGAAAATAAAATTTCTTGTTTTAAACATGTGTGGTTAGAATTCAACTCAACTTTAACCTTAATCCCAAACTAAAGGGTGAGCCTTGGGGTACGGGTTTGAGACTCAGAACTGGCCTCTCTGCATGTGGGCTAAAACTACATACGACTCTTCTTAAATCCTGCAGCCACATGCACCGGTCAGGATTAAAAGATCAAATATATTTCCTGAATTTTTTAAAATGTTTGCTTCTTCTTGGGGTAGAGCTCTCAGATTGTATGACTCTCTTCCTATTAGTTTGCCTTGCTGCACTATTTTTGAAAACCAACAGAGCTTCCTAAATTCTGCATTTTGCATTCCATGGTTTCCCAACCGAAGTAATTCAAGACATCATCATCTTGAACCTTAAAACATCCAAACAAAGGCAAAGCAGGCAAGCTTGTTCTATGTTATACCAGATGACTGATCTTCTTGACGGTTACTAGTATTTGGCACAAGCAAGACATGCGGCTTGAATTAATATGGAAGGCCAATGGGCTCCAAATTCTGCATTTAGAGTCCTGCAAGAATTATTGTTAAGAAAAATCCATTAATGGTCTTGCTCCAGTGAGCTTCAGCTCAATTCCAGCCTCACATGGCTGGACTCCAAGTGTTTGCATTATATGCATTTGATTAGATAATATATGTGCATTATATCAGATAATAATGAGTGGTTGCAAGTCAAATCCTGATAAGTTCACCAAGCTCTTAAACAGAAATATGCTAGACTATCTCTTTTAAGTAAAATATAAGCATAAGAGCAAGCTTTATCCCATCTAAATATTCTTGTGCCGTTTAAACTCATCAATATCCCTGTTCCAACTCTGGCAGGATCCATCCCAGTTACACAATCCTTGGAGAAATTACAATAACAAGCTTGGCACACTTTGTCAGTCTTATTTATTATCTAGATTTGATCCACCTAGTATGACAACCAAATTTACTCCAGCACCAGCATAGATGGCCACGTCTCTCCATAGGGTTAAAATAAGCTAGCAACTACTGGCCCTACTCCCAGATATCGTAATTAATAACTGGCTGCCTTAAACTTTTCTCAAAGAAGTTATGCGACCCGCTGTATAAGCAGACCCGAAGATTTGTGCGTCTGCATAGGCAAACAATTGTCCTCAAATCTGATCTAGCCACAGGAAAAGGAATTATGAACAAAAGGAGTACCACAACCTTGTCCTGATAAATCCCACAGTTAACCAGAACATATCATAGGCCAAGCTTTCCAGCACAGGAAACCAATGCACTGTCATCCATATTCTTCACTTTTTTTCTGTTTTCTTGGTCCACAGCAATGCCAAACAAATAATTATAGTGGTATCTGCCCCTCTTCCTTTTAACAAAATGGACTTCAGGTCAAATGGCCAATAAAGTCCATATAGAGACATCCTCATACATAATATTAATTACTTCAATTTTCCCATTATTTGCCATGCAGGCCACTACTCTGTTTACCTGCCTAGTCACATTTACATGCAGAAACTTGTAGCTTCTAAAGCTCCTTTGCAACAATGTTTGCCAGCTGCCACAGTAAGGATGTACAACTTGGATTTTGTAATATAAAACCTAAGATTCACCATCTACAAAGTATTTTTACATTTTCTAAAACATTCTTAATTACATTATGTGATATTAAATTATGTAATTGGGGTTGTAGTGGTAGTGGTGGTGGTGGTTGTTTTACTTGATGGCAAAGAGTTACAGAAGATCACAAAGGCAGGTAAACTTTTGTGTGGATATCATACCTGGCTAGAAATATAACCACACCGTTCACATGTTCCTTGCTCCGGCATCTTTGTTGATGTGGATATCCTGAAGTTCTCTCCAGACCTTATGATATCAAGTATAGCCTGCGACCTACATCGTTGGAAAGCCTGCTTAAGCTACAGCTACAAGGTGATACTACTAAATTATGAATAAGTTGCATTCATCAGGATTAGACAACTATAGCTAAAAAATAAATCACCTAACGCTTTCCAGATCTTTAATAAATTCACGAGCAAACCCACGATATGCATTAGGGGAATAAATGCCTGCATTATGAGCAACAATTCTGACTGTGAGATTGACAGACAACAATTCTAAAGCAAAACAAAAATGCAACGAAAAAATTCTGCAAATTGACAATTTTTTTTTTAAGGCAAACCATTCAATGCATGAGTCTTACTGAATTAGATTAGGCAAGTTGCTTTGTAAGCATACATAAGTTGAAAACAAAAGAGATGCATACAAACCTAGTTCTAGGAACAGAAACACTTTAACACCATGCCATTCAAAAATGCAACACCATATCATCGTTGATGTTCAAATGCCTCATATACCATACACATAGTTTGTCACAACATCAAAATATATATTACACATTTGCTGGCTAAAATGTTATATTGCTCGTTAATTGGAACTGACCCTCCCTATCTGTAAACAACCGCTAGAATGGTCCATACCATCCTGAATTAAGAAAGATGGGATCTTCAATTTCTCCCATCCCTAAGCTTTCTCCCAACATCTCCTCTTCTCAATTTTTACAGAATAATACAAGCTTTTGACCACACAGAAACCTGATGTCATGGCAATAATGCATCCAAAGAACCCAAGAGCATGACTTTATATCCTCGCACACCCTGTGAGAATTTCATTTTTAATATATGAACACTGAAATTGCATTGTGTAAGAGAAGCATTTTACTTTATATGCAGAATACTTCGAGGACGAGGGTTCATATTCTAAAAATCCTGTATTTACAATATATATAGATCCCCAAATAATGATACTGAATTCCTTGCACCTTTTGCACCACAAAGAGAATATTTTCACGATTTATTTGAGCACCATATTGCTTCTAACTGCTAAACTACTACAACTCAAGTTATCATTTAATACTCATAGTTAGAAATATTGAAACAATCAGTATTATGCAACAATCATGTGTTACAAGAGTCCTTTGGTCAAGTAATTAGTGATTGGTCACAAACTGACTTACAAGAAAGAAGAATCACATCAGCATTGTAAAACAGCACAAATTCACAAAAGAATCCACCCTTGGCATTCTAGGAGAATCTCATATATCACATGGGGTGAGGGAAATGAAGTTATTAGCTTACTAATGTTCTATATAGCATATGTATATGGGAATTGATGACGCCCAATCACTGATCCTGCACGTCGGGAACGGAAGGATTCTCCAGGCTCCGCTTCACAGGTTACCTGCAAGGAAGTCCCAGGACCGGAGAGGATTCTCCGGTGGGACCCTTCGACGCTAAGTTAGTAATTGAGATCACAGCCGAAGAGGAGCTCGAATGAACTCCTTTGAGGTGAAAGGGTGCTCCAGAGAAGAAGGATTTCTCTCTGGATCTCAAGATAGCGATTTTTTGGGGATTATCGCGCATACCTGTTTACTGAGTGGATTCACCTTTTTATAGGTTGACCCTGGCATGGTCACGTGGGATTCCGTGAGGAGAGAATGTCCGCGGAGTTCTTGGGAGTTGCATGAATCTGCTGGTTGGTGGGTCTGTCTCATCGGAAAGGAAGAAAGCGGCGGTTGGTGGGCTAAGTCCCATCAGCCAGCGGGGCTGTTGGGTAGTTGGGTCCAATCCCATCAGCAGCGTGGCCTGTGAGTAGTTGGATCTGCGTTGTCAGGCAGCGCAGGCCAGAGAGGTGGCGTCCCGAGCTGCCAGGGCCGCGTTGGGGCAGATTTGGAGGAAACCGAGAGTCTCGACTCCCGCCAGGGCCGCGTTGGGGCAGATTTAAAGGAAACCGAGAGTCTCGACTCCCCCGAGGGAGCCGAAGCTTATCTGGGTCGGCCAAAGGTGGCCGGAGCCGACCTTGCTGACTAGGATGTGCCGGGGCGGGCCGACTCGGTGAGCTCGGATGTGCCGGGCCGAGAAGGGCCGACCAGGAAGGGTTGGGCCGACTCGGGGGCTTGGAGGCGCCGGGCTGAGAGGGGCCGACCAGGAAGGGTCGGGGCCGACTCGACGGGCTTGGAGGCGCCGGGGCCGAGAGGGGCCGACCAGGAAGGGTCGGGACCAACTCGACGGGCTTGGAGGCGCCGGGGCCGAAAGGGCCGACCAGAAAGGGTCGGGGCCGACTCGCGGCTTGGAGGTGCCGGGGCCGAGAGGGGCCGACCAGGAAGGGTCGGGGCCGACTCGGCGGGCTTGGAGGTGCCGGGCCGAGAGGGGCCGACCAGAAGGGTCGGGGCCGACTCGGCGGGCTTGGAGGTGCCAGGGCGCACCCATGCTTTGATTTTACCGAAATTACCCTTGGGGCTACATTAGCCACATCAGATGCCCCCGTCCCTGAGCACTAAGGGCCACGTGTCTACAATCCTTTGGGCGAAAGGGGCGCGAAAATTCAAAAAGAATGATTGCCTCCTTTAGTGCGCTTTAAATGGGCTGATGTGCTGGCGCTTTGTTTTGAGGCAGTGTCGCTTCAAAGATCTCCCGTAATCATGCGTTAGGTGGTGATGACGTTGGCGTCGAACGCTCTGGAGAAGGAGCCCATTGGGTGATGGGAAAAAGGCAAAGGCATCATTACCGCTCTGTTTTCTATGGCCTGCGATTGGCCGGATCGCATCTTCTGGAGTGGATCGAGGCGGTACGCCTCGGGCGCAGGCGTGACTTTCGGCCGGCAGTCTGCAACGCAATGGGCATGCGCCAGATGGCGGAATCTAGGCGGCGTTAGCTGGAGACAGGGGGCTATAAAAACCCCCCAAGGGCCTGTAGAAACCTTTACGCTGCCATTGCTTTCTTCTTCTACTTCTTCTTCTTGAGTTCTTCTGTGACCTGAGTCTTTCCAACTCCCAGGTTAGTTTCATCCCCTTTTTTACCTATGGAACCGCCGTGCCATTAGAAAGGGCAAGAGACCCGTAGAGGAGTATTCCCAGTCTAGTAGTGAGGACCAAGCCCCCGTAGTGGAGTCGAATGCCTCGTCGGTGGGCGGTTAGTCATCCGTGGTGAATCGATGGGACAGGACCCCCGATCACCTCCGGCCCTCCTATTAGGGCAGTTCCCTTGTCCTCTCGCCGCCCACGCTTCATCCGGCGGTGAGTTCCGATCCAGCGGGTCCAACTGGGGTGGCTTCCACCATGACCTCTAAGGATATAGAGACCCTTAGGGCTAAATACAATGTCCCTGACTTTATTGACCTGTCCGTGCGGGGCCCGAGGACAGGGTGACCTCTGACCATCCGGGCCGGGTCGCTCTGTACGAGTTCTTCCGATGCGGGCTGCGCCTTCCTTTCCATCTTTTTTCTTAACCTTTAGATAGGTATAGGTTAGTGTCGGCACAGTTGACTCCGAACTCGATTCGGATCATTTGCGCCTTTGTAATCCTCTGCCACTTCGAGGGGGCCCATCCAGGGCTGTCCCTGTTCCGAGCTTTCTATAAGATCCGCCACCAAGGTGAGGGTGCCTGGTGGGCGTTTACTGCCAGGCCGGTAAGCCTTCCCATTGGGTCTCCCATCTAAAATCAAGGGGTGGAAACCTAGATTTCTCTTTGCCCACGTCGAGGGGGTTAGGGCTGACTGGAGGGAGCCCGAGACCAACTCCAACAAAGATTCCTCCGTAGGGGATAGGGATAGGGAGTTATTCACCCGACTATCCAACTGTCAAATTCCCAATTACAAGGAACTCCTGTCCGAGGAGAACCTTGTAGAAGCCGAGTTAGCCCCGTCCACCGGTGAGCTTGGCGCCTGAATCTTTCTGTCCTTCATTTATTGTATGTCGCTACTGATGCTCGTTACTCTTTTGTGCAGCAATGAGGGTTTCTGCCAGCGACTTTGAGGCCGTTTTGAGGCAGAAGAGGTAGGCGATTGGA